>JAQGAO010000672.1:0-31040 GCA_034697705.1 Ommatoiulus sabulosus | reverse complement strand
GTCCGAATAAAGTTAAATAAGCAGTATATTGTCTTCTTTGTTGATACGGGATCCGGGGTGAATATCATATCGTGGGCTGCTTGGGAACAAGTTAAAGGGAATCACCAGTTACTGAAGTCGAACGCAAGGGTCTTTGCATATGCCCAGGACACTCCTCTTAAAGTGGCAGGGGAGTGCATGCTAACCATGAAGTACGGGGAATACAGCAGCACTTACCGGGTTATCGTGATGAACGAGGACTACCCGTGCCTACTGGGACACAAGGCATGTCGGGAACTGGGGGTAGTGGAATACCACGAAGGTGTCTACTTCATGGACACAAACGAGTCGCTACAATCGGTAGTGGACGAATATGCTGATCGTTTCCAGGGGCTAGGCAAGCTAAAAGATTACCAGGTCAAACTTCAGTTACAAGAAGGTGCCCAGGTCACGCAGCAAAGGGTTAGACGCATACCGTACCATCTGCGGGACATCGTAGAGAAGGAAATCCAACGGCTCATCAGCATGGATGTAGTGGAGCAGGTACCTGACCCAACCGATCCGGGAATACTACTCAACCCTCTACGGCCGGTAGTAAAAAAGGACGGTAGTATACGACTATGTTTGGCAGCGATGAAGCTTAACACCCTCATCAAGGAGCAGAAATGCTTGATCCCTCTCATCGAAGACATGATGCAGGAATTCTCCGATTTTACCATAGCATCGGAGCTCGATTTCAACGAAGCATTTCAGCAACTAGAACTGGAAGAGGAATGTCGGAACTTAGTTGCTTTCGCAACAGAATCGGGTACATACCGGTTCAAACGGCTCATTTACGGGGTTAAAGTAGCAGCTGAAGTCTTTCAAGCCATCATCCAACGAACACTCGCTGACTGCCCAGGGGTCAAGAACTACGCGGACAACGTAGCGGTCCTAGGCAGAAATGAAACGGAACACAGACAGCGACTCGACAAGGTCATGGCGGTGCTGCGTGACAAAGGACTGACCTTAAACCGAAACAAATGCAAATTTGGCGTCAATAAGCTGGAGTTCCTGGGATACCTCGTATCAACCAAAGGAGTGGCACTAGGAGAAGAGCGAGTGCAAAAAGTCAAGGACATGCGTATCCCGACAAACGTGAGTGAACTTCGTGGCGTGCTAGGACTGGCCAACGCCTGCGGACAGTTTATCCCCAACATGGCCGAAATCACAGCACCACTACGACAACTGACGAGGAAAACGATGCGATGGCAGTGGAAGGACGAGCACGAGGCGGCGTTCCAGACCCTTAAACAACTTATTTGCACTAACACATGCCTATCTTTTTTCAGCAAAGAACTGGAGACGTCCCTAATCGTGGACGCTGGTCCGGAGGGATTGGGTGCGATATTGACTCAAGACCATCCAGACATGACGCGACGTCCAGTTGCGTTTGCTAGCAGATCGCTATCGGACACCGAAAAACGCTACTCACAGACTGAAAAGGAGGCGCTGGCAGTAGTGTGGGCATGTGAAAAATTTCACCTTTATCTGTATGGTAGGAACTTCACGGTAATAACAGATCACAAGCCGTTGGAGGTAGTCTACTCACCAAACTCAAGGGCATCGGCACGCATCGAACGATGGCACCTGCGACTACAAAAGTATAAGTTTAGGATTCAGTACGAGATAGGAGCGACGAATGCGGCGGATCCACTCTCAAGACTACTCCAGATAAACAAGATAGCAAAGACAGCATAGGAACAAGCGACCCAAGAGTATGTGCGGATGGTGACTTATGCAGCCATGCCGAAGGCAACCACTATTGAGCAAATTCGGAAGGAATTCGAGACAGATGAAGAGCTACGGCAGGTGCAGGAAGCCATGAAAACAAGCAACTGGCCCGCACACCTCAAAAGCTTTGAAGCTGCAGTGAAGGACGAACTTACGTACCAGATGAACGTCATTCTGCGATCCAACAGGATCATCGCCCCAGACAAGGTAAGGAAGAGAGCACTGAGACTTCTCCACGAAGGGCACCAGGGCATAGTCAAGATGAAAACCCTGGCAAGACAGTCCATCTGGTGGCCGGGTATCGACAAGGACATCAAGGTAACCATTCGACAATGCTTGCCATGCCAGGCTCAAGGGGTGCCCGAAAAATCGCAACCGCTTAAGATGACGAAAATGCCTGACAAACCATGGAGAAAGCTGGCGATAGACTTCTGCGGACCACGACTAAATGGGGACATGATAGTGGTAGTTGTTGATTATTTCTCCAAATTTCCAGAATATAAGCTGTAACAAACTACCACGACAGAAGCACTGATTAAATGGCTGGGTGAGATTTTCGCACGACATGGCATACCGGAAGTTATCGTATGCGACAACGGCCCCATATTTAACTCGAACAAATTATGCGAATACGCAGGAATGATGGGATTTGTCGTCCATGTCACACCATACTGGCCACAAGCTAAGGTCTTTTTGAAGGCACTCCGAGCAGCAAAGATTGAAGCCAGAACACCGAGGGAGGCGCTAGAGGAATTCCTGCGTATATACAGGACCACCCCACAATGCACAACACTAAAAACACCGATGGAGCTGCTGTACAACAGGAAGGCCCGAACGAAAATCCCGAATCGGTCGGACCTTCACAGACACGCGGCTACCGAGGTACGACAGCGGGTAACACAGCAACAGGGGAAGATCAAAACGTACGCTGATACTACTAGGAAGGCCCAAGGCTCTGCAATCCAACAAGGGGACCGAGTACTGGTCAGACGGTCCAGAAGGTCAAACAAGCTCCAGACTCATTTCGAAACCGAGCCATGCGAAGTGATTGCGATTAAGGAAGGACAAGTGCAACTTAGGAGACCCAACGGTACGGTGATACTGAGAAATGTGCACCTCACTAAAAGATTTGACACCGATGGGAGGGACCGACCAGGACAAGCGAGGATAAGTAACGAGAACGACGGTGACGAGGAATCCGACTCAGAAGAGTATAGGACACAACAGGAGGACAGGCTAGAAGAAGATGTGGAAGATGGGACAGAACAACAAACAACAGAGGAGGAAGAACAACAACCAGCAAGCACAAGGCCCCAAAGAACACGCAGGCAACCAGCGAGGTTTAAGGACTTTGTCGTGAGCTTTGTCAATGCTGAAATTTGAATGTATTGTTGTTAGTCGTTTGTTAGGTTTTGTAAAACATCGTAGGGAGAGATGTAGTGTTCTGGTTACGACCACCTGAGGGAGCCACCTCCCGATGGCCGGTGTGACCAGATAGAGTTGGAATAAAGGGCATTCTTGATGCCGACGTTGACAGTAATGGATGTAGCCTCTCGTGTGTCTCCATACTTTAGATAACGTGACCAAGTTTCAATCTATAGCCATCCAGGCTAAATACTACACTAATGTTACCTACAATTTTGGAAAATCGACACGGGGCAGTATTTTTCAAAATTTAGTAATGAGAATATTGAAATATTCTTAAAAACAACGTGAAAAAATTAAGAAATGTAAAAAAATTAGATTAAAAAAATGTTAAAAATTGGACAATTTTGTATTTAGAAAATGTACATGTATGTTTTGCACATTTAAAATCAAAAAATATGGAAAATTTGAATTTGGAAAAGGTTGGAAATCTTGCAAATTTGTACTTCGAAAACGTGACAGTTTTTGAACAATTGTCCTCTGATAACTTGGAAACTTTTGCAAATTTGTACTCGGAAAACGTGGAGCGCTCAGAAACTATTTTAAATTGCACTCGGAAAACTCGAAAAATGTTAGATTTGTTCTTAGAAAATGTGGAAAGTTTAGCAAATTTGCCCGCGGAAAACATGAAAAATTGTACGAATTTGTAATCGGAAAACTTGAAGAATTTTGCAAATTTTTCTCGGAAAACTTGGAAACGTTTGCAAATTTGTACTTGAAAAACGGGGAGTCCTCAGAAACTGTTTAAATTTTGAAAATTTATACTGAGCAAATTTTAAAAAAGTTTGCAAATGGGCTCTGAGTTAATTACACAGAAGCATTAATTTTCGACCGTGATAACATGACAACGTTGAATTTTCCAGACTTTTTCAGGTTTTCCAGGTATTTTAGTCCTCATTTTTAGCCTTGATTGAAAATGTATTCGGCTCGTGCCCAACTTTTTTGAGGAGTTTTTTTTTAAGGGTGAACTTTTTTATCTTCATTTTTACCAGTAAATAAAACCTTATTATGCAATGTATATTCAAACGTCCGTTCAAACGAATTTCAATATGAAATTTGTATGTTTCTTTATAAAGTACGCGTAGTCAGGAGAGAAAGACACGTCTTCCTTCATCGAATTGCTTCATAAAATCTACAAGGTCAGTGAAATAATTGCGTTTTAAGTCTATTTTACTTTATATTTAAGTCTATTTTAAGGTCCTTTCAAAACCTGATGAATAATATTCGACACCGAAGAGGAAACTAGCCGAAATTGTTCTGTTTGACATACAATGTATTCTCGTTTACAAAAAGGAAATCTTATCGCGACTGCCTTTCTGGTATATTTTGTTTTAATATAATACAAAGTAATAATTATGATTACAATCATAACCGAGGCAATATATAGGTCGACAGATGGATTTCCGGAAACATTGCGAAAGGATTCTTGTGTGGGACATTTCAATTTCGTGGAAAATTCAAAGGGGTATCGAGAAACGAACTTAAAAAGTCGTTTGCGCTAGAATAACACCGCCAATTTCGGGATATTTTTGGCTAAAATCCAGCTCAGAAAGTAAGTCCAGTTTTTGTCAATAAAATTAGTAAAAAAAACTAATTCCATTGTTTGGTTTTTCAAATAATGGTTAAATTAATGAAAATACTTCAATAAAAATAGTGTATTGTGAATATTTTAATATATGATTTTGATTCGTTTAAATATTTAGTCACCAACAATTTATCCGATAAGTATAATTTAGATCAGTCAAAATATTTTTTTTCTACTAAAATTTACCAAAAAAAATAAATTTAAAAAATAGATTTTCAAAATTTGGTTGAAAATCTTGAAACTGTTCCGTCGCACTTCAATAAAAAATATTATATTGCCAATATCTTATAAATATAATTTAGATCAGTTCAAATATTTGTTCAACAACAATTTATCCAATAAAATTAGTAAACAGATTTTCAAAAGTTACTTTAAAATCATGAAAATACTTCGATCTAAATACTGTATCGCGAATATTTTATAAATATAATTTGAATCATTTACAATGTAGAATATTTATTCGACAAAAATGTATCCATACATGGTTCAAAACTTGGTTTAAAGCCACTTTAAAGATTGTTTTAAAGTACTACAATTAAAATACTGGATCGCAAATATTTTATAAATGCATAATTTTGATCATTTAAAATATTTATTCAAAAACAATTTACCCAATAAAATTATTTAAAACAATAAACGTTGATAGGGGGATGGGAGGGATAAACTTATTTTAAATTATTTTATTTTGGGACACTTAGATTATTTATCGTCGATCAACCTTAACTTTTAAACCATCTGTATAAATATACTTTTATACAGTCAACAGCTATGACAGTCAAATGCCCTTAAATTTAAGATACCTAATAACGCGTTTCAGAAACCTTGTCCTTAACTCGAATAGTCGTAAGTTGAGTATGGTTTTTCCCATACAGGAACTAATGGTAAAATACATGTGATTCATGCATATCCGTCCCCTTTTCTGGTGTGATTATTTTAAATTTTTAGCGTACTTGTCGTTGGTTCTAAGCGGTTTTTCTGAAGTTTCACATACTTACGAAAACGTTGTTCGAGTTTTCAAACAACGTCTCGTTATTAAACGGTGTTAGACAAAGTCATGCTTATTAAATGAAAGTTCAGGAAAACCGCTTAGAACCAACGACACGATGAAATAAACGTAATTATATCTGAAAAGAGGCCAAGAATGCGTTATTTTTATAATTTATTATTGCAATATGGACAAACAACACATTCAACATACATGTACGTACATTCAAATTTCGAACAAGTGAATTCTGGAACGCATCAAGTTCTATATGCAGGATTTGTCCGTATCATCTTTATGAAATGATAATACATAACAATTGTTTGCCTCTAAAATCTTTCAAATCAACGCGCGTGTCGAATGTGCAAACGTGAATAAACGGCTAACAAACTACTATTCGTAAATTGCTTCTGAGTCCCCCTGATTACAGTAAAAAAATATTGGGTGTATGTTAACAGCGCACAGAGCGTCAATTTCGCTCAACATCGATCCGAACGCAATGACATCCCAAGGTACGAGCGGGGCGCAACGGGAAACAAAAACCAACATCAACAACAGCAGTAGGACTAACAAAACAACAACAACTCACAAAACCAAAGGAACCGTACCGAAACGAAGGTGATGTTAGCGCCCATATTTTTCACTTCAATTTATAAATGTACAGTATATGATAAGGGGCCATTCAAAAAAGTCGTCCGCAAATTTTGTCTAAAAATAAACTCCTCCCTACCCCCTATCCTGCCTGTCCGCATCGTGTCCAGTCAATCAGGATCACCTCCCTGCCGCTCCCCCCATTCGGACGTCCGAAACTTAAAAAATTTGTAGCCTATTCGTAAAATTTTGAAAGTTTCGCTAATTTGAACTCGGAAAACGTAAATTTTGTACTTAAAAAAGGTGAAGAATTTTGCCAATTTGTTCGCAAAATCTGTTAGAAATTTAGAAAATTTCTCTCCGAAAACTGTTGAGCCTTTTACAAATCCCTACTCGAGAACAGTCGTGTTGAAATAATTGAGAGCACGCGCTTCCGCAGAGTTGTTTTAATATCGTCCCCTGGATGATGTTGGTTGTTTATTGAGTTAATACTTTAGTTTTATATTAATTAAAGATCAATAATTGGGCTGATTGCCCTAACATGATACTTCACATAAACAAGGAATTGTCCACTGCAAGTGGACGCATGTCCGACCTGAACAAAAGTAAAATGGAGACTGGCCTGCCAAAATTCGGCCAGGGGCGTGGCCTATGGCGAGCGCTCCCTGAGCGCCGCCTAGCGCACGAGCAGGGCGTGGCCATGTGAAGTGGCGCACGTGTAGCGCCGCCTAGCGCCCATGCGGGGCGTGGCCACGTGACAATGCGTGCATGACGCGGCGTGCGCATGCACGGTGAACATTCACACGGCAGTTACGAAAATGTGGCGCGATTTGCCACAAAAATATCAACAGTTCCCCCGTTGGGGCAAACCGTGACACAAACTTAGACATAAACGTAATTGTCATGTCCAGGTATATTAAAGAGGGTCAGACACGTTGATGCCGCAGGCTCTGACATATCGAAAAAAAAGGTCCATGTCTGGATCCTCTTCGGACTGTGGTGAGTCCTGGGCTTTGTCCTCTGTTGTGGCTGAAGAATTCTTTCCGGGTGATGTCAACACCCAAACACCCTGGTAAGGGTTATTCGCCGAGTAATCGACGCGTTGTTGTCTTAGGGAATCCCATTTAAGTCCATAAACGCCCTACACTGCGCTGATGTCCGGAACGTATGATGACCATAGAGCATGGTTACAATGCGGTCGGCACCACCCTTCCTTCGAGCAATGCGGCGATACCATTGCTGCTCAATGATTTCCTCGGTGGCTAAACTTGAAGAACCCTCCCGTGAAGAAATGGGCTTCTCCGGCGTAGGACGAATTGTTGAAGTGGTCTTGGATGACCCCGGTGTCTTCTTTGCTGACTTCATGGGATGAATGCCAGACGTTAAGAAGACACTTTCCCCGGAGCCCGGCGAATCCGAGTCGGAATGGGCGGAGAACACGACAAACCTATCACTGTCCGATAGTTCATCCTTATCCCGATTCCTCTCCACTGTGTGCTCCAGTCGACGGGGTTTCGCAGCAACAACCTTCTGTCGACGAGGATGTGTTTCGCACTTCTCATCAAAGGTGACACTGGACGACTCCAAGACCTTCTGCCTCGCAGGACACCGCACGTTGTTGCATTTGGGATGTGCCCGAAGCTTAAACTGCCCATTGTCGCGGCTAAACTTAAGAATAGGCTGATTCTTCCGGTTTCTCACGACAATGATTCCGTGACAACCAGTGCAGGTGAAGCCGGTCTTGTCCGCCTTGAAAGCCAAGATAAGGTTCTGCTGTCTTGATGGCGCGCATTCCACGTTTTTCAACTTGATGTAACGTGAGTGTCTATTGACATCTGTCTGCAGCACAACAGTGCCAATACCGATGACAGCAAACTCTCCATCACGGCCTGTAAGGGTTCTCGGAGCGATGCGGTGTAGGTTGCTGAACCAGTGTCTATGGGTACACAGGTGCAAATTGGCTTCTGAGTCCTATATCCACTTGTCTCGGTTGCCCGAATTGCCCTCAGTAATGTCAACAAAGGAAACATAGCATTCGGGCGGCAACCTCTCTTGCCGATTCGGCTTCTTGCGGCTGGTAGTATCCTGGCCAGGTTTTTAGCACTCTGTAGGATAGTGCCAGGCCATTCTACAGTAAAAACACTTGACTGGCTCCTTACATGGTGGGCATGAAGAACTGGTTGGTAGTGTGAGTGACCTGCACACCTAAGAAGCATGCCCCCATTTGCCACAGAGTTGGCAATTTACCTTCCTTGAAGTGGCATCTGTGACGAGAGCTGCCAAAGGTTGGGGTCCGGTCGTTCCCTGTAGACGGCCAGGTTTGGCCAGGACGAGTTGATCACGGATGTGGCAGTCTCTGGAATAGTGGCCAGCCTTGTTGCAGGAAAAACATAGTGCCGGCTTCTTCCGTATAGAAGATGAACCGGCTGGGGTAGACAGGACCGGCCCACTTTGGCTGTGTGCCCTCGCTTGCCACAGTGTTAGCAGGTTACCTTCTTTGATGTGGCAGCTATGGCGAGAGCTGCCGAAGGTTGCAGCCCGGTCCATTACTGCAGGCTGCCCACGTTGTCCAGGATGATGGCAGCCGACTTGACTGGAATGACTGCTATCTTAAACTGCTTCATCTTGGACTGGAGAATGATACACGATAGTATCAGTCCAAAACAAAACATTGGGACCTGGCCCTCCTTAGTAAGATCTGGAGCACGGGCATTGGTCCACATCATATTGTCGAACAAATTTACTGTCCAGGTGTTAAATTCTGTATGCCAACAGAATGCGTTGAATGACAGAGTTCATTCGTAGCAGGTTTTGCTACACTGAAAGGTTGCAGGACACACACAGGAACAGTTCTGCTTCGCAGTGAAAGCATGCAGGGCCCATAACCCTGTTGAAGTAATTGAGAGCAAGCTTCCGCAGAGTTGTTTTAATATCATCCCCTGGATAATGTTGGTTGTTTTTTGAATTAATACTTTAGTTTTATATTAATTAAAGATCAATAATTGGGCTGATTGCCCTTACATGATACTTCACATAAACAAGGAGATGTCCACTGCAAGTAGATGCATGTCCGACCTTAACAAAGGTAAAATGGCGACTGGCCTGCCAAACTTCGGCCAGGGGCATGGCCTATGGCAAGCGCTCCATGAGCGCCGCCCAGCACCCGAGCAGGGCGTGGCCACGTGACGCGGCGCACAAGTAGTGCCGCCTAGCGCCCATGCGGGGCGTGGCCACGTGACTATGCGCGCATGACGTAGCGTGCGCATGCGCGGTGAACATTCACACGGCAATTACGAAAATATGGCGCGATTTGCCACAAAAATATCAACAAGTCGAAAATGTTTAAGATTTTTCCTTGGTAAGACGTGGAAAATGTCTCAAATTTGTCCTCGGAAAACGTGGAGAAACTTGTAAAGATGACCTCGGGAAAGGATGAAAATTTTGCGAGATTATGCTCGAGAAAAATAAGATTTTTGCAAATCTGTACTGGAAAAATTGGAAAGTTAGTGAATGGACCCTGAGCTTTTAAGTTCTTTGACTTTTCCAGGTTTTCCAGGACTGGAGGTACCCCGTTTCCCATTCCGAAAGTAAAAGGGAAATGGAGCGCAATATCGCGTAGGTGATGTGTTTTAAATTGCAAAAGTCAGTAAACGAGGAACCACCAGTCCTGGAAGACCTGAAAAAGTCAGAGAACTTAAAATCTCATTAAGGTCCATTTGCAAACTTTCAAATTTTCTAAGCAAAAATTTGAACAATTTTCATTTTTCTCAAGCATAAACAAGCAAAAATTCTCAACCTTTCCTGAGGTCATCTTTACAATTTTTTCCGCGTTTTCCCAAGTACAAATCTTCAGCAGCTTTCGAAGAAAATCTTGCAAAATTTCAGACCGATTCTGAGGATAAATTGGCAAAATTCTCAATATTTTCAGAATAAAAAATGTACGTTTTTAGAGTACAAATTTGCAAAACTTTGAAAATGTTCCGAATACAATTTTTTAAGTTACCTACGTCAGAATGGGGGGAGGGGGGATGTGATTGGGGGTCCTGATTGACCGGACACAATTAATACGGGCAGGGGGTAGGAGGAGAGTCTAGTTCTGAGAGAATTTTAAGTCGACCTTTTTAATAACTCCAAAGAAGTGGACAAAAAATAGTGCAATGCACACCTGTATCGTCACGATGACGTCCTAAGAGTACAGGTAGGCTACACGATGGAAATATAGATAATAAACATCAGTTTTTGATAGACCGCAAATTAATTCTGAGAAATTTCCATTGCCTAAAATTAGATTTATTTTTATATACTTAACCAATTTTTTAGGATTTAGAAAAGAAAAAAACGAATCAAAGCAATTTAATTCTGAAGCTTATTCCTGTATAATACTAGAAATACTGTATAGGGTGTTTTTGAATTCATGTTACAAACCCAAACTGGTGTTAGAGTCCAATAAGGTAAACCTTTTTTTCCCATAGAACCTTTTGTCCAAAGGTCACTATTAAAACGTTACATGGAATTAACGTTGGCACAAAATGGTTTACACGAAATTAATTTGGCACAGGATGTTTCAACAAGTACGTGTTTATTACAATGTTTTAAAGTAAATGCTTAAACGTTCTACCATTACAATTAATGCAAGCCTTACATCGGCGACGCATTGATTGACGCACTGTTTCAAAGATGCCCGGCATGTCATTTACATTGCCCGCAGCAAGCGCAATTTTGGCCTCAAGATTTTCTTGTGTGTCCTTTAGAGTCTCATACACTACGTTCTTCATTTGTCCCCATAGGAAGAAATCCAGGCATGACAAATCTGGAGACCTAGGGGGCCAAGCAACAGACCCACCTCTGCCAATCCATTGGGCCCCAAAAGTAGCATCAAGATAATGCCGCACATCCCAGCTGAAATTAGCAGGGGACCCATCATGTTGGAACCACATAGCATTACGAATTGCCAAAGGAAAGGCTTCCAAAAGTTGTGGCAACTGTTCCTCTGAAAAGATGTGGTATAATTAGCCATTAAGTCCTGGAGGAAGCAGATATGGCCCAATGGCAGTGTCTCCGAGGATGGCTGCCCAAACATTTACTGAAAAGCATTGTTGGTGTGCACGTAGACTCATACCATGAGGGTTCTCTTGGCTCCAAACACAGTTATTGTGCACATTAAAGGCACCATCTCTTGTAAATGTGGCTTCATCAGTGAAGAGCACATGTGATGGATAGTCTGTCTAAACTGCGGTTTGTTGCAGAAACCACTGTGCAAATTGCACACATAGTGAATAATCTGCAGGATTTAGTGCTTGTGCTGATTGTACATGAAAGGGGTGCAGTTGGTGCACATGCACAATGTTCCACACAGTGGTGGAGCTCACACCAACCTAGTGCGCTACAGCTCTCACGCTTGTGCCTGGATTCTCCTCCATTGCATCAAGGATAGCTTTTTCAACATCAGGTGTCCTCACATGTCTACCTCTGCCTGTCTGTCAATCGTACTGTCCCACTTTTACAAAGTTGACGGCACACACCCTGAAATGCCCTGGGTTTTTTTGCGATTAGTGCTTACCATCGTTTTGTTAATCTTGCAATGCCATCAGCAAGCCCATAAATGAAATGCATATCAGCCAGTCCTTGATTTGTGTATGCTTCCATTTCGATGCCACAACTCAAGTAACTTATTAAATGTTCCATGTACCAGCTACACATTTGGCCTTGTAACTTTTTAATAGTGACCTTTTGGCCCTAGGTTCTATGGTGAAAAATGTTTACCTTAGTTCACTCCAACACCAGTTTGAGTCTGAACCATGAGTTCAAAAACACACTGTATACAGGGTGTTCATTTGAAGATGCAACAGATGGAATAACCTCAGATCCGTCATAAGTAGACTCCTGAAACAAAATGTAGTGTCACTACACCAAAGGAGGATCTTCTGTGCCATTACAGTTTGATGACCTAGAACACCGTTTCAAGGTCATCGTGCAACAAGAATCCGAAATATGCATCGGACACCACTGGTGTCAATTGGAAAAGTGTAGAGCACTGAAAATGAAAACCAACACAAGAAACAATGCAAATCCCCCAACAAAAAAGAAGTTATGAACGGAAGAAGATGGGGCATCACTGCAAGTCACCCAGTCTACCATTTCCAAAACCTGGGTATTTGTTCCAATTCATGCATGTAGTAACGGAAATTAGTGGTTCCTACTGATATTCACATTCCTGTGTGATACCCACAATGACATTGTTCTTAGTTGTTGCAACTTTGCAATGATAGACATTGCCTAAGGCAAGTGCATACATGTATATTTCTTGAACATTACAGCTAATCCTTCCTCAACGTTATAAATTTAAACTTTTTACATTTTATCTACAAGGCAGGTGGGGGCGGGGTGTTACATATACAAAATCGAATCGGACTAAAAGTCAGAATACCCCAACAGCATCAATTAAATTGTATTTTGAAATTTTTGGCTATCCTTAGATAATTCATTACATTGGCGAATTACACGTTGAAAGAACGACCAATAGTAAGAATCCCTACGAGCATGGTGTTCCATCAGTGGGTTGGAATGAAGAGTTCTACAACCATAAGAGTTGCGTTTAAAAATGTCCTCCAGGTGTTCTTTGTTGCTAATCATGGTAAATCTCTCAATGAGCCCCATACTTTGTCCTCCTCGCCTCACCTGCAGTGTTCAAATTCAGAGAATGGAGAATAGCAGTCACGCTGTTTTTCGTTTGGTATTGACCAGTAACGAACCTGGCAGCTCTCCGCTGTACCATTTCTACTTCCTGTACAAGACTAATTCTGTATGGATTCCAAATAGGGCAACAGTACTCCACGAGAGGACGTACCAAAATCTTATATCCAGCTTCTTTTTTGTTTTTAGGGCAGTCATGGAACACTCTCTGAACAAATCTTAGGCGATGGTTTGCAGCACCCATTTTGCAAGAGAGAACAGTTGGGAGATCATTAATAAAAATTACAAAGAGAAGGGGACTCAGAACACTTTCCTGTGGCACCATAGATTCAACCACCACCCAATCAGATTTCTCCCCTTTCACTACAACCTTCTGCCTTCTATGGGAGAGGAATGCCAAAATCCAAGTTCAAATTTCTTGACTTATCCCATATGCCTTAAGTTTTAGTAAAAGTCTTTTGTGGGGGACTGTGTCAAACACCATGGCAAAGTCAATGAATATGGAATCCACTTTGCTCCCAGTGTCAAGAATGGCTTGAATGTCATGGAAAAACAAAGCCAATTGTGTTTCACGTGAGCGCCCCTTCCTGAAACCATGTTGGGTATCAGTGATCAATGCTTGACAATTTAGGTGGTCAATCCATTTGATTAAATAATGTGTTCAAAAATTCTACAAACCACTCATGTGAGGGAGACTGTCTATAGTTACCTGGTTTCTAGTTCAGAACCTGACTGAAAAATTGCACAAATCAGTGCCTCTCTCCAATCCCTAAGAACAATTTCAGAGTGCAGAGTCAGTTAAAATAGATTGGCCTGAAAGAGTGCAATTTCCATAGCCAGTGCCCATAAGAGTCTATGTAAGAGGTTATCCAGCCCTGCTGATTTGTTGGGATTTAGAGATGAGAGGAGTTTGTGGACTCCTGCCTGGTAAATGATAAGCCCAAGCAATGTCTTTATGGTGATCGATGGAAAATCAGGCACTTAAGTTAGATCTTCTTCTGTGAAGACAATTTTGAATTGCTGGTTAAGCTTGTTGGGAATATCCTTTTTACCTGAATTAATTTGTTTGGCCTGGTTAATAAGATATGATAGCGGGTTACTAGATTTAAGATTTCAGGAGATCTTTGTGAAACTTTGCTGGAGGTGTGGGAATGCTGTTGAAAGGTGCGAAAATGTTGTTGAAAGGTGCAAAAACTTTCTTTAAAAGTGTACAAATTCATAAACCAAAGATCTGCTGAAGATTTACAATAGTTTCAACTGATTTTTCTACTGATTTCAGACAAGATATTCTCCATTGGAACGGATGGGGTTACAAAGGCTCAGGATTCGTAGTAAAATCAGAACAGGGTTATTACACCGCCTTCTTCGAAGGGGACAAGTGCGTCAGATTTGCCATTTTAAACTATATTTCCTTTATATTTTAAAAATCGGATTTTTTTAAAAAACCGATTAACTTGTCCAACGTCTCGATTCAGATATGGCCTCGGAGATGCGGAGTTGCCTCACATGAAGGACTGGGTTCAAAATAAGGTCGGGGTCGACTTGCGCAATGCCAAAAAACCTCAGGTAAGGCGCAGAAAAAGAAATTAATTACAGAAAGATTACTTGACCAAAATCTTTGCCATTTTGCTTTTCAGGCAGAGTTCAAAGCCACGGACATCCCACCGCCTGTTATCAACTATGAGTTCCTCAATGCTCTCGGCATGACTGGCATTTCTAACTCCATGGAGGCGATGGATCGGGTCATAAGAGCGCATGGTTCGTGCCCAAGATTAGAGTCTATTGTAAATGACATGCTGAAATCGAATTGAATTTTATATTTGTTTTTGTTGTTTAACGCAGGACAAACTTTGAGAGAAATTGTTACTATACGAGAGGGAAAGTTCGACCGCATACCCGATATCATCGTATGGCCAGGTAAGTGGTTTGGCATTACGGCATCAGGGGAGACAAAGGGTCCCCGAAACATTGAGAGGCGAATAAACCCCGAATCATTTAGAGTTGAAGGGTCCCTGAAACACTGGGAAATAAAGGGTCCCCGAAACCTAATTAGATGAAGGTTCCCCGAATCATTGGGAGACCAAGGGTTCTTGAATCATTGGAGGCGAAGGATTCCCGAAACCTAATGAGACGAAGAGTAGCTGAAACATTGTAGTATGGGAAAAGTCATCTTTGGATCACCTCACCATTAAATCTGGATTCTTCACGCACATTTAAAACTATCTTGCGCTGTGCATGGTGGGTGATGAAAGGCAGACAATCCTACACAACATTCTTTTTTCAAAAAGTTGGCTTTAAATCTTTAAAACACAAAAGAATGTATACAAATGCAAGTGTTGAATTTGATTTTGAAAATGCGGTGCAATGTCACATGTGTAAATCAAAGTTTAAAGATAAAAGCGAAAAAGGGAAAGACCATAATTATTTTATACCCGGACGAAACTATCGCGGCGCAGCCTGCAAAAGTTGCAATTTTGTTCCGAAAAATAAAAGTGAGATGCCTTGTATCGCACACTCTTAAAGACCATACTAGCACTAAAATAAAGTCATACCAAAAAAACTTGTATTATTCCTTTAAATATAAAAACATACAGCACATTTCTTGTAGATGATTTGCTATTTATAGACTCATATCAGTTCTTGTCTGCACTATTGGCAACATTGGCCGAGAATATTCCAAAAGACAAATGTCATGTTATTAATTGGTATTTCAGAGATGAGTCAAACGCAAAACTGATGAAACAGAAGGATTTTTTCCCTAAGAATATTTGGACGATTTTTCCAAATTTAATATGGAGGGCTGTCCAAAACCAGGGCATTTCAAATTTCAACTCAATGAAGAATCAATCTCAAATGAAAATCATCAACATGTTCTTGATGTTTGGAATACATTTGAATGTAAAACACTAGGCGATTATCACGGTCTTTATTTGCATGTTGATTGTCTTCTTCTGGCAGACATATTTGAAAACTGTCAAATATTCTTAATGGAAAGTTTTGGACTAGATCCAACTCATTATTTTTCTTTGCCAATGTATGCTTAGTCTGCCACACTGAAGTGCACAAATGTTCAGCTACAATTGTTTTCTAAATATAGTATGCATTTATTTATAGAACAAGGTATTCGTGGATGTGTATCAGTTTGTAGTGGTCATTTTAAAAAAAAGCTAACAATCCCATGTTTGAAGATAATGATTCCTAACCACCCTTATCCTATATTGGATTCCAGGATTGCAATTTGCTTTATGCATCAGCATTGTGCAAACCAATGCCTATGAAAGCATTCAGATGGATGAAAAAGATCAAATAGATAAATTTCAGATGAAAGAAATTAAAGTATTAAAAGAAATCTATGGAAAACGACCAAGTCATACAAATCAAGAAAACTTACACCAAATTTTCTAGACAAGTCAAATTATATTGTTCAGTATCGAAACTTGCAATACTATCTTATATCTGGATTGAAAATAACCAAAATCCACAGAATCCTCGAATTTGAACAAGAACCTTGGTTAAAACCCTGTATTAAGTTCAAAATAACACCACGCAAACAAGCAAAAAATGATTTTGAAGAAGATTTTTTAAACTGATGAATAATTTAGTGTTTAAAAAACAATGAAGAACCAAATAAAACGAGTAAGAACTAGAGTGGCTACTAGCATAAAAAAGTAAAGAAAATATTAAGTAAACCCAATCTGGAAACCTTCTTATTTTAGATGATGATTTGGCAGTTTTTCGAATGAAAAACTGGAGTGTTTTGCTAAACAAGCCAATTTACACAGGATTTACAATACTTGACATATCGAAGTTGATCATGTCAAGTTTTCATTATGTGTTAAAAAAGAAATATGGAAGTAAACTGAAGTTATTATATACTGCCACCGACAGCTTTATTTTTCTTGTGCGTACTGAAGATATATATAAAGACATAAAATTAATGATCACTATCTTTACTCGACAAAAAAAAAGAAAGTGATGGCCAAGTTTAAAGATGAATTGAATGGTTTGCTATATCAGAATTTGTGGGTTTGAAAGCCAAAATGTATTCGCTTAAATATGCAAACAACAAGTATCATTGCACTGCAAAAGGTATTAAAAACAAGTTGTTCAAAAGATCTTCGATCTTGAGATGAATGTGAAAGCTCTTAAAACATACAAAAGAAAAAATGTTCTTCAATATCAAATTGTTGGCAAAAATCATGTTGTATATACTGCTCAATTGAATAAAATGGGGCTTAATCCATTTGATGATAAAATATTTATACTTGAAATTGGTATTTTTACTCTTGCAAAAAGTCATTACAAAATTAGTGATTAATGTTTGTGTATTATGTAGAAGCTTTCAATACCGGCTTACACAATGTTAATGTTTTTGTAACAACACCTGGTTTGAAGTTAAAAAGCAGTCAAGCTGCAGGCTATGATATTATTGAACAAGAGACGTGCATAATACAGCCTGGCTTTAATGAGATTTACACAACTATCAATTCAAAAAAAATTTTAAACATTCCAAGAAATTTGTTTGTGGAGTTAAAGATGAGATCAAGCACAGGTAAAGTAGGACTCATTCTGACTGCAAAAATAATTGACAATTACTATGATGGATGTCTATTTTATGAAATTTTCAATTGCACTGACAAACCTATTCAGTTTGAAGAAGGATGTTGTTATATTCAAGCAATTTATCATAAAATTTGCCATCCTAATAATCTACGCTATAACAAATAACAAAATAAAATGCAATTTTTTATTGATCCTGATTTGCTGAAAAAGTTAAGTAATATTTTTCTTTTTTAACTTTTTTTTATTTGCAGAAAAAAACCTTATCATTCATAGACTTTCATAACGACTGCTAATATGAACACAATTGAAACATTTTGCTTAATGTAGATCCTTTATGATCTAAAAATAATTTCTGAATGCTATGGTTATAAAGTGAAAAATCCAATTAAACTGTCAAATCATCCAATAGCAACATATGTTTATAAACTCCTGAACGAGTTGCTGAAATTAGTTTGATATTTTGTGTTGCTGGGGAATATACTAGCTATGAATTTAGTCTAAGAGATGGATTTGGTGATGTGGACTTTTTCATATCGAGTTTGTACAAATTTCGAGTGTTAAGGCTTGTGAAAAAATGTTTGCCTTAGTATAATCATGTAAACCACTCTCACGAAAGATCGAACTTATTTAACGTATGATTTTAATGCCATGGATTTTCCTATAACGGTATGACTATTTAAATAATAACTATATTCAATGCTGCTAAAATTAATGAAAAATTTGTTGACATACTTTTTAACAATTTTGACTTGAATATATGTAAGTGTGAAATTTACGTGTAAAATTTATCCCCTGGATAGATCCAAAAATACGGAATAATGCCCGAATTTCACGAGATATTTCTTAATTTCCCAAATCAAATCTCTGAATTCTCCTTCATACCTTAAAATGAAACAGGTACCATACCCCATTCACCAAGTGCACAAAAATAAAGAAATTAACCTAAAAAGAGAATCTACTGAGAGGATGTTTAACCCAGAAAAATAAGCTACTTACCATGCAGGTGTGAAATGGTTTGACCAGCTGGATCTAATCCCTTCATTTTACCGTCCTCGTAAAACAGAGCTGCTTCAATATAGCGGGCAGATCCGGGTAAACCTGCAATTAAATTATATAGCAAATTCAAGCGATTGATTTCATTAAGCATCCATTTTTTGAATTATGCCACCTATCACAAGCAAAACGCTAAAGCAAGCCATTTCGATTGGTTCACCTTGCCTAGAAAAGTTTCCCAAATATCCAAGTGTCTTGTATTTAAAGAGACGATTTCTGTATCTTCAACACATTGTCCTAAACGCGCACCATCAGGTTGGTACACCCTGTAGTGCTGTCAATTTGTATTTCTCATTGAGTGATATTTTTTGCAGAAACCGCGTTTTAAAGTCGCCCTTTTATAGATTTAATTGAGTTTTTCCGTCTTAAATAAATCGAGTATCAACCTAACTTAAGTTTGGACCTTTCAAGAATTTCTGGCGTACTCATGCGCCTAAACCAAACGCGCCTGAAAGGGGCATCTCGTGCCATTCCACCGTCCGAACCGTTGCCCGTTGCCTTCGCTTGCCGCAGTGCTAACTGGTAAAGCACCCCCTTGCTCAGCCCGTGGAGTTTCCCTGCAAGGCAACAAACAACATTATAAATCCTACCTATGTATATCGGTAGAAAACTGCGATCAGGAAACGCTATCGAACCGCACACGCAGAAGTAGCGCCTCCGGAACGTTTCCGAATCGGATCACGGACACCATACAGGGTGTCTACAAATCCGTAATCTCGCAAAAAGTCGTTTTCCGAGACTTTTTGATTTTAAAAAATTGTCGATCTTTGAAAAAAAAGTACCGTAAATACGGAATTAAGCGCCGGGGCGCATATTTGCAAATTCCGGGGAAACCCCCCCCGGCGATTAATTGAGGTTGGCGCGTATTGCGGGTCCAGCGCTTGTTCAAAATTCTAATACCGGTAGCAGGTAAAAGGAGCATACAGTAACTAATACTTACCCCCTCTGTGGATATTGGGTCAGAGGAGAGGATTAGCACGTCGTTGCCGAAGATGATTAAACCCACAATTGGTAGCTGAACTAACCAAAATAATATAAAATAGAATTCTGAAATAGAAATCCTTGCCACCTTGGTACCGGGGTAATCCGCAGAAACCTGCTTGTAATAGCCGCCGGGAGGTGGGGCGCTTAATGAAGGCCCGGCGCTTATTTGCAAATTTCGGGAAACCCCCCGGCGATTAATTGAGGTAGGCGCGTATTGCGGGTACGGCGCTTAATTCAGTTTTTACGGTATGCTTTCACTCTATTGGTAAAATAATTTTCGGATTCCCTGTTTAACACAATTAGTTTGGAACTCCAGAACCCATTTAAAGTAGGATGCACAACTACGCATTGTCGAGAACCCATTTATAGAGTAGGAGGTCCAACTTTGTAAATGCACTGTTTCTAAAGTGAGGATGCTGTTTGCTACACCAAATGCACAAAATTTAAAACGCATGTTGCTTATCGTTTAACGGTTCTAAGTAATGCTGCAAGTTCATTGTTATTCACCTACTCTAACCATATTCAAGCCTGGAGATTATGCGTTGATGTTTTTGAAAAATAGGATGATTATGTACTGTATGCGCATTTCCCCCTCTTTTTATGAGCGGACATACTGTATGACTGCGAGTAACGTGTGCACTTCCATGTGTTTGTCGACTTCACTGCGACGTTTGCCCTCTAGGAGTCTAGGTGAACTGCATCCAATTACAGCTGTATGCGTGGTCTGTCATTATCGATGCTTGAAACGACGGTGTAATGGGCTGTATGAGATGCGCCTGCCATTTTTGTTCTTAACTGTTGAAGTTCAGATAGAAGAGTTTCTCCAACTAACATTGTTTATAAACATTCGAACTAACTATTTAACTACAACATAAGCTACGAAGGCAGAAGGTTTAAACTTTCCACCCACGTGTTGAGAACACACTCCAAAACACGTCCGGGCATCAGGTATCAAGTAGAACTTAGAAGTAGGTACACCGTGCTGAACCCCGCACAACAGGGGATCAGAAATGTGTCCCCGCACAACAGAGGATCAGGAATGTGTCCCCGCACACCTGGGGTCTATAGTGTGCAACTTCAACATTGACTTCTGAAATCTTCTGTTATCTTGGTTCTGAAAATAAAAGGAACCATCCCATCATTCTTTCAATTTAATACTGCGAAAAATGAAAGTGGGAAAGTGAAAACAATTTTTAATGTTCAGTATACAGTGTACTTGTGATACTTTGCTTAGTCAGCAGTTGAGAAGTCATCGAAGTCATGTATACTGCTTTGACATGCTACAATTTATTAAAGATTCACTTGTTTTTTTAAAACAATTAATGAATTCCTTTTGCACACGTCCATGTCCTGAATAACTTAACAAGAGGTATATGGAGATTCATTCCTAACTCCAAATAAAGGGGTGAAAAGCGTGGCGTCATATTATATTAGCAACCTTTTTACGCCGTTTTCTCAGTGTTATGAGAACATTGACATTTGCTAACGTACACAAAACGCCTATAGCTGTAGAATGCAAAAAAACCAAAAAAAAAACCATTAATACATTTACCTGCATAACTTCATTTCCCATTCACTTATTGTGAAATTAATGACTAAATGCCGATGGAAGCTTGCCAACACGTCCTGGAAAACCTAAAAAAATCGATCGATTGCACTGGCATTCATTAATTTATTCAGGGATTGAAAAAGGTCTTAAAGAGCAATGAAGAATGGAAAATGTTCCTGAACTGTGCATTTGAGCGTTTAACTCATACCCCTTCCTGATTGTTCACCAGTGATTAAATTTTAAAGTTTGGCATCCCTAGGAGTAATCAGCCAGCAGCAATTACTAATGGCACTTTTGGCATTCGTGTATAGATATATGTGTGTAAAAGAGTTGCTTTAATTGGTTTAAAAACGACGATAAGCTTGAGTGTGTCGATTTTGCACATACAGTATGTGACTTCTCGACTGCCAAAGTGCCATTCGTAAACCTTCCGTCTGAATACCCCTATTGGAAATATCTTTGCACATTTTTTAGCAATTGCCCACGATGATACAATGTACCCAAAGAATTTCAACTGATAGACATTCATCACTATGCATTCAGTTCGATCAAAGCGTTACGTGCACATGGCACACGTACTGCATGATAGACCCGTGCCGTTTAATCATAGCCTGTTAGGGTGTGTTCACTACGCGACTGGTTTTCCTGTAACAGGAAACTGGTGCTTGTTGCTTGTTTTCAGGTCCCGTTTTTTCGAGCTTGTGTGTTCCAAACAAGACTGATATCAGTGCGGTTTTCTGCATGCGCTGTGCAAGGTGTGACATTCCGCGAAAAAACAAGTTTTGAAATATCACAAAACAAGGACGAAAGACTTCCCGAAACTTGCAAGTTGTAAGCTGCTTGCAACTTGCAAGTCGGACTGGATCGGCTCGGCTTTCTTCGCGTTCTTTTGCATTTCAAGGCATGCAGCATTCTTTTTCCACTTGGTGGTGCTAGTGTCGACTTGTTGCCTGTACCGGAAAACCAGTCGCGTAGTGAACACACCCATAGAATGTTTTGCTAAAAAATTAACTATTGTCCTTCCACTCAATTAGAACGTTTTATTTCCCATCAGCTCAGATTCCGTAAGTTTCCTGCTCTAATTTTGACTATAACTCGATATCGAATATCGAGACGAAGTTTCCTTCCGGGAATCGATTTGTTATTGATTTACCGTTTCATCGCCATGGTTTAGGTTTTTTTTGTCTTTGGTTATAAAATGAATCCATCATCCGGGTCGGGGTTTTTCTCGTTATAAATGTCAAGATGTTTTTCGTTAATTCGTTAAATGTTACGACGCTCGCGACAAGTACAGTGCCACAAGAAAGTAAGGCGCTAAATGAAGCGAGAAAGCCTTGGTTTATTTTTTAAGTAATCTGTACTGGGTGGCGTTGATCAAATAGCGTATCTTTTCCACTCAGAAAAAGCGGCGAAAATGAACGCGAAGTCTCCGGTTTGCTCGCAGAAAAATTAAAAGGATTTCTTGGAGTTCTTTTGCACGATTCGTGATATATTATTTAATCGTCGTTTAACGTTTTCATTCGCTCTTGACGCAATTTGAAATAATTATTATTATTATCCGTTCAGTCTTGGCCATATTGAAATATACTGGTGAACAAAAGTCAATTAACATTGATACAGAACCCAAATTGAATATACCAAAATGTTAAAACATTCTCATCCAAAATGGATGGTTAATGTGATACCACGTTTTGAGTAGATTTGAGAGACTCGCGGCGCCATCCGTGGCAGCGTACGATAACTTTGAACGGTGGCGCCATCTCGAGTCGATGTCGTTGATTCGTTCGTTACTTATCTCGAAATCTAATTTTGGCACGGGCTCAGTGCACTTCTGAATAGGAAAACCGACACCAACCGAGATCCTATTTAATTTTTTTGTGCGTGATTCATGAAGCATATATTTATGGTTTAGGCCTCAATCCATTATGCCAAAAAATTGTCGCTGTTTCCTCCCCCCCCCCCTTTCTTTAGCCTCTTACCCTCTCGTCAGTCAGGGTCAAGGATAAATATGTTATTCACCTCGAAAATATATCACGAAATGAATTTGTAAATGGCAACCTCCTATAACACGCCCTATAAAAATACGAGAAAAAAAATGCGCTTTTCATAGTTTCGTAAATTAAACATTTTAAACTGTTCAATAAAACATGTTCGAATAGTTTTGGTTCCCCCCTTTCGCGTTCATCGGTGCGTATATTATTCGAGAAATCGGAAGCGTTTCACGTGACGTCACGAATGTCCATATCGCATTGAAAGACATTTTCGATGAATGCATCAGGAAAAGCGTGCAGTAGATCATAAATTATACATTGTTATTGAATCGCCAGGTATACTGTACATCATATCACGCAGAATATCAAACATGTATGCCTAAATATAACAACGTACATGTATAATCCTTACAGTACAAGTATGTGCCTCTGTGTATTTATGAATGTAAATACATGCGCATTCATAGATGCCGGGAATTAAATAGTCGTTCTAAATGATCTGGGAAGCTTAAATAAATACTGTATTAAATTAATATTATTTTATTAAATAAATGGTGGATATGGCAGTTTCTGGTAATTTAAGCGAAATAAGCTCTTTAGATGTTCGGTAAAAAATATTTCACTCGTGTCACTTCTGATTCGGGGGTACGACATGGGTCTGAACTGAACATTGGCGCGATTTGATGGGTTCAATGCTTCACGCACTGGTGCACTTGTACACGAATGCATTGCAACCGACCGACGAATGATGGCAATCTCTTCGAACATCTGCGTTGTACCGTGCTGCCTCCAACTGTCTTTCGGTGGTGTTGTGCTTTTCATCTCGAAAATCCAAAGAAATTAAAAATGTAGCGGCATTTTCATGTTTCTGTAAATATTTTTCGTTTTTCTCGCCTTTTTGTTTGCCTTGAAGCATAACATAATGCGTCGAAAACCCATGCTGGAAGTTGCAAAACATGTGAGGAAACGCGGCCACTCATCTGGTCGCCATTTTGCACAATGATTCACAAAGGATAATGCTCGCAAAACGTAGCGGCGAGTGGCCATACTACGATGAAATCATGCAGCGCGCTTCGTTCTATTAATTCTGAAAAAATTGTTTTGGCTCGCGTATAACCTATAGTTGCTACCTGGATAATTGAAGGAGGGTAAAAAACCAGAGACTTAAGTCTACAATATCTGCTTATATTTTCCTTGTCAAACAAAACACCCACAACTTTAATCATTTTTTTCTAAATAAAATTGCGTTGGTTGAACATGATGGTATTGCGACGTCTAACATGCATAATCTACGTGTTCATGAAATTCGGCGTTTTTAAAAACAACCTTTTTCTCGTATTGGATATTACGCGCGTGGCATTAAACCACGTGTAAAATAGGAGCATCTTTCTAATTTTAGCACGCAAATAATTACGTTTTACATTCCTCTGATGATAATTTGTTTCCCCAAACATTTTATAATGTAAAAATTCTACAGATACCCCGCACATCAACAAATTCGTAATTCACAGGATTTTTTTTCTATTTAAATTTAATAATTATTAATTTAATGAACATTCACAGAAAAATGCATGCATACACATCGAATCTTTGAGTATACATGTTGCAGGAGTATCTATATTGAACGAATTATGAAAAATCAACTACGTTTGTATATGGTGAATATTTTTATTTGACGTATTATGAGAAATTCGATAGTGTATTTTTACTGGCACTTATTAGAAGTTAACTCCCATTAGTCGCGCAGTAAATAAATGGTCTAAATTGACTTTAAGGTTAAAAGATATTTAAATTGGTTAGTGCACATGGCCATACGGAAATGAACTTCTTATCAACTTATATTAATTTAAGCTGTCAGTTTCAAACATGGCAAAAATGGCTTTTTTTTTATTTCTATTTAAGCCTGTAGTGCAGCTGGATCGTTGAATAAATAAACGAGCCGTTAGCCAATTTTTAAAGCCGTTTTTGTGAAATGCTGTAAGCGAGTTTGATTTCAGCCACCTGGAAATGCCGCCAGGGGAATTTAACCCTTCAGACCTTATTTTTATCCAAATTTATTTATGCGAAAATGGGTTGGATGCGTTTTTTGGCTTTGTAAAGGCGAGTCTGTAATGTCAATATTGAAGTTCGTGCAGACATCAACAGCAGTTACAGGATTGAAATTTAAACGTTTCTCCAGATATAATCGTATTATAAAAATATTTCTGGCTTTTTTGAAAATATCGTTTACGTTTCTTGGCAATAATAAAATATAATTTTCTCCACCTTGCCTAAATATCACAGGCTCTTCTGGAAGGCTCGTATAAGATGAGCCAGGAAGGAGAGTCGTTGACTAATGAAGCGAGGGGCTTATCACGATATTGGTCGTTTTCCAATCTGTCAGATGGGTCGCCAGGGGGCACGAGGGTCATCTAGCGTTAGGGTGGCTTTTCTGGCTCGCCGCGTTTTATGATTCAAAATTATGAAAGTTATTCTCCGGAGAGGTGGCCGCTGCTCTTATCCGGTCGTGGAGGTGATGGACACGGAGTGGACACCACGTGATGTCCATCTTGAGAGTAGTAAATACTCGGAGGTAATCACAGCCGGCGTGGAAAATTACCCCACTTCCTATTTATTACAGTTCTAGGAATCGCGAATAATCCGCCGCGTGAAAAGGGGGCAGCACTGGTCACTCCAAAAATCCATAAACTCATCGGTGAAAATTGGAATGAGGCAATTATATGGGAGAGAACCAACATATTGCGTTTGGATTAACGGATCATATTGCTGTTACTGGGAGATTATTATCCAACCTTTGACCCCTGCTCCCTAATTGCTTAAGCCATAAGATTTTATTAATACATGTACTGCGATACTCTATCGTGTATGGTGCACCTACAGACTACTGGACAAATGGCACTGATAAACATGATCGACGCGGGGTTGCCACAAATGTTCAATTTTTTTAAAAAAAGCGAAATCTGCGAATCACAATAAACCGAAGTATATTTTATTTCATTTAAAGAAAAAATAATAAACGGGAGATTTTAAACAGTTTTCTAAACTGTCTATCAATACGTTCGGAGAAACGATAAATGCACATGAGATGAAAACTTGATGTTTTTTTCAGTGTGTTATTTTTATATTTGAAATAACTTTGAAATTACACCATTTTTGGTATATGGTAGTTTGCACGAACTATTTTATAAACTTGATTGTACAAAATTAAGTGCTGTGCCAAATTGGTCTGACAGTTGAGGGATGTTTTTACATCTTACTTGTATATGCAGTTTGTTCAAAAACAAGGGATTTCTCAAAATATCTAATGAATGGTGCTGGTCATGGTTCCAAAAGTCTCATACTAATCGAATTTCAGATAGCAATTCTTAGAAATGCTGCTCTTTTTTTTCATGCATCGTTATGTTAATTGATGCTAAATTTAGTTCAAGATGAAGACTAGGAGTAAACGGAACCAAAGGTCGTTTCATTTTATCGATCAATTTCATTTCCAGATTTGTTCAAAAGTGATTCATTGCAAATTTATTAAAGCTTTACAGATAAACATTTAAAAGTGGTATTTTTTATTTAATAAACTGCTTTGATGGGCTTGATTGAATCATTGTGCTAAAGGTATCCGCTTGGAAGTTGTCTAAATACCCGCGAAAGAAAACTATTACGTTTCATTATCATAAAACGGAGCATTTATAAATAACATTCTTTATTTTTCGGAGACATTGTGAACAACCTGTATTCGTATATTATATACTTTTTTTAGCCTTTAGGATTAAATAGTTGTTTTGTTTGTTCCTGTCAATAATGCGAATTTGAAATCCAAACGGGCTGGAGGTCGTCTGCTCGTTCATAACGATTTTTTCTCATTTTTGCCTTTTGTATGCATTTTGTCAAAATTTAAGTAGGGATTGAATTTTGCGGCTGAAACGTTGTTGAACTAACCGAGTTCCCCCCCCCATCCCTCTAAAATGTCAAATGTTTCAACGTGACGTCGTTCCTCTTTAATTTCGTCCGCGAGAGCAGCGCCCCCTGGCCACCGTGGTTGACGTGAGGCGTTCGCCTCTCTACTCAATTTACTCATTCTCGGTTCGACTTCGGCAGCGTGAGGAGCTGCTCGCATTCGTCGTTTTATTTTTCCATTCTCTCTGTTTTCTTCATGTCAACCTCCGCCCAAATCGGCCTCTCGAAGGCTTGCCGGATTAATATCGGAAACTGTTTTTTAACGGTAACGTAGACTAGGTTTTTAGCTTTAGTTCGGTTCTTCGTGTTTTTCTACCAACTTTTGACGCGTACGTGCCTTCGATCGGTCGGATTTTTCGAAACACTTTTTGCTGCGAAGAAAACGTTCGAACGTGCTGTTTTTTTCCCCCCCTCTCTCTCGGAGGATTTATCGTTTTAAGAACGAAGTAAGCGCGCTGCCACCTTTCGTCGCTAAATACGGATGTTAGTCTATCGATTTTCGTACGAAAACTTGCGGAAAATAATCGGTTCTCCGTCGAACGGGTTTCTTGTTTTTTTTCCCTCACGTTTTCTTCTCCCCATTTCTCCTCCGCTCGGGGATAGTCAGGAATTTGTGCCACGTCAAATGCTCATCCAGACTCTTTGCTCATTGAACTCGTTCGCGTGAAGATATCTATCGGATTTTTAAAAGCGTAGTTGGATTACAGTATCCAAACTATTGTTAATACGAGCCGTCCGAGTCGACTATACTTATATTTCGGCGAATTCATTTTCGGGACCAATTGTCAATCCCAATTTTTACTTCTCACCGCAGTGCCACGGAACGGATCGTCTTCGTCGGATGCCGATCTCTCTGCATTTTGCGTGTTTGTTTGTTTTTGTACGGTTTTACGAATGAACTCTGAACTGGTTTTGACAGCTGGATTTTAGGCCTAGTCAGTTTTTTCGATTATTCCCGATTCGAATTTGGCGTGTTCCGCGGATTCGAAAATTCGACGACTGCGCCCTCTTTCGGCGTTCCAAAAGCCCGACGTTCTACAGAATCGAACGCGTTCGCGACGTATACGGATGTGCAACCCTTAAGAAAAGTGCTTCACGTTTTTTTATTTTTTTGGTTTCGTCCGTCAATTTTTCCACGGTCTCTGCACGAAAATAATGCTAACCACGATGATCGCTGCCGGATTTTACGAAACTTCGCAAATGCCCCCAGACGTCTATCAGGGCAGCGGTGGCGAATTTTACACGGAGTATTGCTACGGCATCCAGGATATGAGTGGGATGGGGCCAGCACACCCTTGCACGATGCATGGTGAGTAGTTATTGGCCAACTCATAGGGGGGTGACCGAGATGATATAGCTATACAATTTAACATAACCGAGCGTTCATGTACTTAAAAAATTATGACCGACGCAGGTTTCCTATTGCTACGTCGAACTCGCGCGCTGTGCGTTTTAATGCTATATGCGTGCTAAATGACAACGTATTGAACACGAGTGTGTGGCTGACAGCAACGACAGTGTCAATTCATGCCTTTAAATATGACAAGGGCAAAATTGTAATGCGCCGATGTAGAAGCTTTACTTGGTATAAGGTGCCCAAAGTTTGGAACCAAACGTTGCAGGTCCATGATGCCCGGGAAACAAATTCACGCAGATTGAGCTTTCGAAAAACATATCTCCGTGTTTTAGAATGCACGTACTATATACGCGCACAAGTATACAGTTTATACGCTTTCTGAAAAGAAGGCTTACGACCTTTGAGTCATTATTCTATTCTACTGTTCGTCTATCTTCTCCACACCACGCACTAGACGACCTCCAGCTTTCTAATTTGTACGGGCCATTATGCGTCTCGTTCGCTGCACGAAGTCTGAATTTGAGTGACATATTGAGCAAGTTCCGTGCATAAATTACTTTTCTTTCGCCTATTTGAAGTATTTTTTTCTCGTGTTATGTCGGGCATTCTGGGCTTCCAGTATATGGAAGCCGGACCTGCATGTTTTTTTTTTAAATACATGTATTTTAATGAATGAACACTCGACGCGTCACATCTATTTGTACTCGATCCAAACATGCATGCTTCCATAAAATCGTGAGGCTTACAGTATAATAGAAAATATAATGTATGCAGTGTTAAAAACAAAATGCAGTATGTAGACTCGAGTCAGATCTTGCTGAAAACGTTGCACGAAATGTAACATATTTTGCCCATTGGAAGAACAATGAAATACATGTAGCTATTTCCGGCTAATACTATAATCCATCGTGTTTTTGTCACACCTGCCTTAGTCACGTTCAGAAATTTATGAATCGTTGTTGGCCGCAAATAACTCTCAAAAAGCTTTTCCTCTGAAATTTAACTTTTGCCATTTCATAAAGCATTAAATTTAGTTACACGGAATACACTGTAAACGTTGGAATGGCTGCACGTACAGTATGTTGAAGAAATACTGTATACTGTGCCAACTTATACACGTTTCCATATCTCTTGCATGCATGTTTTTATACTGCACATGCTTGAAAAAAAAAACTTATTAGTGTTTGGAGTGAAATATTTTTGAAGGTACAGGTATATTTGTGTCCCGAATTAGTTTATGAAACTACCAGTAGTTTATCCCAACGTAATTGTATTTTTATCTATTGAGCTAAATATCTACCAAATTGTCATATTTTCTTATATTTCTGTCAATATTTCTTTAAATGTGGACAGGTGTTACTGGTATATAATTTTTTTAATGTCACAAGCTCGCAACATGCCTTTTCTGATGAAAAATTAACACCATTTAGGGTCAGTCGACAAAAAATGTCCTTTGGTGCACAAAAGTTACTCACAAACGATAATGCCTGTATACTGTTCATGTACACTGTACCGTGATTATAATGCCATGTGTTGGTTTAGTGAATTTTACTATTCGATATACAGTATTTTAGTCAAGTATCCAGCCATTAACTAATAAAACATTTCACCGTAGCGACTCTTAATTCTGTTTGCGGTTATTCAATAATAAAACAAAACCTGGCTCATTATTTGAAATGGGATGTTAATGAACTTTGGTGTTTTTTTATTAGTTGAGCAGTCGAGCCAACGCGCTTTAAGGTTCATCGCGGTGCTTACCAAAGGTTAGAGGTTGAACGCACCGATCATGCGGTTGACCCTCCTTGTAAGCAGCGCGGGAAAATTCGTGAAAAGTTCGGGCGAATTGCAACGATTCTTATCGATTAACGAGATTAAACCTATAGTCTCTTGGCAAGTTTCTAGATGTTCGAGCTGCATGTCCGTGATCTTGTCCGCAGCATTCCTGCTTTGAGGCTTTTATCGTAAGAAGTTTAGTTTTCAACTCGTAATGGCTACATGTATGACAATCACATTGCTCGAATCAGGGGTGGGACCCTTACTTGACAGGGGCATTTCTGATTTAAGGCTGTACAGGTATTCACAATGCAACGACGTACGACAAAAACGGTCGTAGACGCCATCTTGAAAACGTCACCGCGTACGTAACAGTATATAGTTTAGTGGTTCGGACTGATTTTTTTTTTCGTTGTCACTTTATTTTTCTATAGATGATACAATGAATGCGATTTATTACGACGAAGTAGACATCTCGCCTCCTTCGTCTTTGGGCGGGAGCAGGGTAAAACTTTTAAATTATGTAAGTTACTTACCGACCACTAGCGCCAACCAGTGGGCTAACAAGTACTAATACGTTTTAAATGAGCTTGCTCGAAGTGACACATTAACTTAGCCAGGCTGAAGGCCGACAAATCGGGAAGGAGGCTGCATGGTAAGACACTGAGTGGCACACGGATCACTATTGGGCAAAAGTGGAGCCATGCGCCATATGGTCGTACCTCACTCGATTGTATGCAGCCTAGGTACCGTAAAAACGTGTCCTGCGCTCAAAATGAGATGCGAAATAT
>JAQGAO010000671.1:0-31068 GCA_034697705.1 Ommatoiulus sabulosus | reverse complement strand
AACCCCACAATGTCCGATCTAGGCGGAGCCCGCACGCGTCGTCTGCTTGTGAAAACTACTACAGTATTAAGTAAGTGCATGCGGCAGTATAACACCCATTTTTTTTCTCTAAGCCATAAGGAAGAGAAAAGGGGTAAACTGTCTATTATACCGTATTTTTCATTGATTGAAGACGCGAGGTAAAGAATACCCCGTGGAGTCAGTCATGTCTTTATTTTCCTCAGGGTCCATATTTCAGTCAATAAAATTTCTCGAAGAATCTTTTTAGAAGGAAGGCACACTTTGAACAAAGGGTTGAAACCTCGCGCATATACCGAGTTTAGCGAAATTATTCGTGAATTTTCCCTGGTCAACGATAAGAAAGTCTCAGGGGTTCTCGGAATGGAGTACATAATCTTTAAATAAATGGGGTTTCTTTGTATACCGTCTCCATTTCTTTCCAAATTTAAATAATGATTTGGCTAGGCGCGCACCAATCACGCTATCTAGCGAGAAAAGAAGCGCGTTGTCGTAAAACGCGAGTCTATAACGACGTTAAAAAAATTACAAAAAATGTGCCAGCTTGATTCATGCGGACAATAATGGCCCATAAAACGGCGAACAGCTTCATTAGGCGAATGCCTGCACCTAGTTTATAAGCCCTCGCTAATATTAAATTGTCAACAAGGGTAGGCTGGAGACTATAGAAAGCAACAGAAAAAAAAATGAATAAATATGTGGCGGAATGGAAATTCCTGAGTATAACCATAGCTTAATTCCTCTTAAAGACGCCCCAAGAATTTGTGCCTCCCACTCTGCACGATTATAATGAAAACTAGCACGATGGATTACATCTTAAATGAGCGCGTGGACCTCGCGTACTTTCCATTTCGCGGAACAGATGCGTCACTTACGAAGTGCATGAACTTTAGGTACGGGAAATTAAATGGTAAAGGTTGCTTTATAGAAAAGTCTATTCAGGCTTATGTGAATTACAGGGGCTGCAGCCATGAAGTAAACTATTGTGCAAAATAACCGAATAGCTCGATGAATTTTAATCACAATATACATGTACATAAGCAGATAAAAGAATGCGTACGTTGTTTCACCGAGGGCTATCTGATCATCATATTACTGGTCATTTTTGAAATCGCGAACATTTATTGCTCTTATGAAGAGCGTTATAAAATTATCAATAACCGATCCAAAGCAGTTTATTGGACGTGCCAAATAATGGCCTGAAACCGTGCTCGTTTATAAAATTCCGGAGAGTTATTCGCAGTTTGAATATTTATTACGTGCATTTAAAACCATATACCGCAAAACCACACTATATAAACTAAACAATGCGCACATCACTGATATACTAAATTCTCCACAGGTCAACCGATGGCGAAGCACCGAAATATAGCGAAACCCGAGATTGCAAAGCCAAACCTGAAAGGCTTCTAGTGAAACTGACCAATGGCCACGAAAAAAAAGCTCGCATTCATACGACGACCGAATCATGTCAGATTTGCGGATTAAAAGCCAAAAACAATCACTCTGCACTTCGCCATGCCCACAAACTTTTTAAAAAAAATTTAGTCTGGACAATATCATAAATACCATTATTTTTTTTAAAAAGATGCCTTACACGAGCCTTGGCCAAATGCCATATAACAATGGCGGATTTAGGAAATGAATCCGTCGAAAACGCGACGCATGACACTGGTGGTAAAGCTGACTTTAAAAGCAAAAGATAAGGAAGTGTAAAAGCCATAAATTCAGATTTGGAAGCCCTATATCAGCAGTAATTTACGGACTAATTGAGATGGAACGAGGAAAGGGCAAAGGAGCAACCATAAGTGTCAAACTCAAACTCTTATCTCTAATTATGCTCGGAGCCTATTGTTCTTCTAAATGTACGTATTTGAATAAAAGCGTCATATTTTACAATAGTTAATCACGACTGATTATAGGTTTGTTTAATAACTCCGAGCGTTGATAGTTTTTCAAAATATATTTGTAGAGGATATTAATATTGTTTGCAAACAACTCCACGGCCATTATCTGTATAACCCCATATACCGTAACACCTTTTTAAACTAGGGCTGAAATAACGTCATAGCCTGATAACATACATTGTAATATAATATACATGTACGTGAATAATGCACGAGAAAATGTACGTGTACATAAAAAGCTAACGTATAATCCTTCACAGTATTTTATGGAGCGCCTACTTTTTATCCATTGGTTAGGATTCATTTGACTAAGCCTGATGAATATTCATAGAAACATTTCAGTATATGCATTAGCAGGGTATTTAATTGCGCCCAATAACTTAAAAGGCAGAAAGAAGGAATAATACAAAAGAGCAGAAAATATGGCGCCTCCAAAAAACATGCAGCAGTGAAAATGATTTTTTAAAACGTATAGCTGGAAAACCATATAATGCGCATAAATCTGCCACAAATAAACATCCCTGAGCTGGGATTTAAGTTTCTGTTTCTCGTTTACAGTGACACAGGCTCCCAAACGAATCTTTATAATGTTCTTGATAATATAACTAAAGAGGATTACTTTAGGATGTAAAGTATGCTTATTGCCCGTCTTCCAATTTCTTCATTTTCTGTGGCGGCAATATGCAAATGAAAATGATTAGGTTAATTTCATTTGCAACCAACAACAACCGTCGCTTAATAGCATCTATATATTACACCGTAAGTGTTGCGAATTTTAAACACACGCAGACGTGCTGTGGAGAGCATCGTACTTAACGAGATAACATCATACAGCTACTATACAAAATAGAAATATGCTCACCGCAACAAAATGGGACACGAAGTTTGCAAAGAGGATGCTTCCACAAAATTAAAAATTCCCTAAAAACATAAACTGGCACGTTAATGTATTTTTGAACGCGAGAGGCAAAGAAGTTTTTGTTTGTTATAGATCCGAGTCGTGGCGCCCTCTATATTCCAGATCTGTTACATTTTTTGTGGACATACATTAAGAAATCTTAAAAAACAAAACAGTTATCGGTGTCAATCTTAGCGCAATATTTCAACCACACAAAGGCTTTGACCTCGTCAAACTGTCTATCACTCGAATAAACTGTTTTTAATAAGGAAACCAATTAAGGACGTTCATGGTTGAATTAGACAAGTTGAGCTTCATCCGGTAACATTTAAATTTTAAAAAAAAATGTATCCTCGAAATTACACGAATTAAGTTCACACTGTGGGTGGCACACACGCGTTATAGCGTTGGGTGTAACCAGCTTTGTTCCAAAAATTTATTTTTTATTCGATTCGAGTTGCTTTTATTTGGTTACTCAGTACATCAGTGAAGGGCAACAAGGATAAAAACGATTGTCAAAAATTGCTTCGTTGCATTATACACAGTGGTAGTTCACATTAAAAATCACGCTACAACTGAACGCTAATGAAACTATACGTCTCAACGAAAACGTACGCCGAACATGTAAATGTAGAACTTATATAAGTCTTATAAGACAAGAGGAAAATCCAAAAAGTTTGTTTGTCATCCTGTATATTAAAACTGAATAAAACACAGAGATGGGATTTTCCAACCTATTCAGAAAAAAAGATACGTTCAAAATGGATAAATGCCAATCGAAATTTTCATAATTACTCGTTTATTTCCCAGAAAACGATTAAGTGGTAGGTAAACACAAATAATAATAGTCATGAGATACTTTGGACAGACAAAAAAACATCCTGCCATGAATAATTGAAACGTGGTACGGATTGGCCGCTGAACATAAGCTCGTACATTTACCATCGTGCATAAAACCAGGCTTTTCGACGTCTTGCTGAGAGAGAATACAAAAGTGCAAAAATCCGCACCAAGACCACTGACTCGTGATCTTTATCATGATCATTTTAACCACGGGGAGAAGAGTAATTTCCCCGGGGGATACGAGCTACAAAAAAGTATTTCCACGGCTTATCCATGGCGCACCTGAAAAAAAGATGACTTTAAAATTCGCGAAGTGCAAATCACGACGCACGATCGCAAACACACGTTCAAATATGTGCTGCGCTGTACTTGCTATTCACCAGACGGGAAATTCTCGCTAACATCTTTTAATCATAGATAAGAAAAAACATGTACACGACGACCATTCACGCAGCAAAATACGTGAAAAAAATCCAAAGGAATGACTGGAAAAATCGAGAGCCCCGCGCCATCTTGTTTTTCCACTTCAACAAAAAAAAAGCCGCTATAAGACTGAGTTAAATCGGTATAAAATAGCGTCGATTACGAATTTCAGTGAATTATTTTGAACAGCGAGAGAACGCAGCAACCTTCATTACGGTTAAATGCTCGTTTTCTGTAAAAAAAACCTCATTTTTTATTCATGATCACAATGATAGGTGTTGAGATGCTCGATGGTGCGTGTTACGGAACTAATTAATTTCCCCATGCTTTCCCACCTAATAGTCTTTCTCGTTTATATTTACATGTTCGCATTCATATATTTATAATGACTCACGAACGGCGCCACACCATAGGCCAAAGCGCCAATATACTACAACTTTTTTTGGTGCGCTGTAGTAGCTTAGTCACTTATTGCTTCTGGAATTACTCAACGTATGTTTAAAATACGTCTTTCCGATACATCATGCTCACGTAAAAGTCAGCAAATAATTGTCATCAGATACATTTTTTACCGAGAAAGTTATAAATAAATATCTGTTGATCTTTTATTATGCATTCGTAATTAAAATACAGCTAAATAGATAGTTTCTACATGAAATTGCGCCACCAAGAATTTTATTACTTCATTTCTTCGAACCAATTGAAAAATAAAAAGAATTTCACAACCCTCCTAATCAGTAAAATATACATGTACTTGGACATGCATGGTTTACTTAATTAAAATATTGGTATATTGCTATTTTCAAGTAGTCATTTCATTTAAAACAATATATTGTTATTGTCATTCTTTTTGGGAAGAAACTGGTTTGACCAGCACAATTTACGTTTTGAAAACCATCCTCTTCCTACCATGCAATGCTTTCGTTCGAAACGCCGGCGAAAATTTGCAAGAAAAACATGAAAATAACTTAAAATACTTTTTTTTTCTTCTTCGCAGAAAAATGCGGCATTTTCCCTCGAAGCGCAACCTTTATGCTTTTAGGAGCGGAATCGCGGGATTGAGAGAAACGCTTCACAGTCACTTCAAAGAAGGTGCAGATTTGATAAGAAGAAAGGTGATGGCGAGGCACGATAACCCCCAGTGTGTAATACCAGAAAAAAAGTAATGGTCGCTTAACCCTGCAATTATTGTCCATGAAGCAGTTCTGCCAAGAGGAAGACCGTTTATTAAATTGATGTTCTCCCATTATAGTCCTGATTTTGATCTCTTTGAAAACGCTTCCAAATAGGCTATTTACTATGAAAGGGTTCCTAACCCCTTAAGTTATAAAGGAGAGTATAAAGTTGACCGTCCATGCATTATGGAGAACCCCTGAACGCAGTATCTTGCAGGTCGGGGGCAGTTGCTGCAGTGATCCGAGCCAGCTCGGCTTATTTTCAACGGCGTACAAAAGCATGGACGCTGAAGGAACTGGCATACTACATCGCTGTCTTTCTCGTCAAAAAGATAAAAGATGCATCATTTTTTTCATATTTCAATGGGATATCGCAGCGACGTTCAGTGAATTATTACTGCAGTGCTGATGCCTTTAATTTTTGATCGTACAACATCAGACGAATAAGCATATACATGTAAGTGATTAAAACAAAATTATAAAAAGCGAATGATTTGGGAAAGATTAAACTACAGCAGACAACAAAAAAACGCGCATAAAGTTTGCCAATTAATTACTCATGACTTTAAAACCATTCAGGAAAAGCATATATTAGTAAATCGCGTTTATAAACGAGACTTTCAATTACGAAGGATGGGTACGCCGGCCATCAAGCCACGATGTTTGCAACCTCTCTCATGCCCTGTAACCGCAAAATTGAAATCCATATCCTCCAATTATATTAATCTTGATTGCTGTATTGAAATAACTGCCAAATTACGAAGGATAATAATTGATAGCTTTGCTAGCGAGTAAAATTACTGGTTTGGCTAATGATTATGGAATCAATAAGGAGAACAGGCATTACGAGCCTGAAAAAACGTGTTCTCTACAACGAGTGTAATCAGTTATAACGATGTTAAACGATCAGTTAAACGATGTATAGCGTAATTTCGTTTTTTTTTATAAAAAACAATGAATATGTTGCCTCGTTTGGTATCGACGTTTAAAAGTCTACGCTACCTTGTTGCAAAAATAATAAACGTTTAAAAACGTGTTTTCCAAATATTTGTTTAAGATTTACATTACTGAACTATGATCACTTAAATATATCAATATCATAAAATGTGAAGTTTCCATAATGTATAAACCTTCGGAACGGGCTACGAGGCATTAACCTATAGAATAAATGTCCGTCATCCTATTAGACTGTCCATTAATTATTTAAAAGGAACATGACACGAGCTAAAGAGTGGGTTAGAGGATTAAAAGGATTGCTAAACAAGCTATATGAATAATTAATTGCGAGGGTCAATAATGAGTACAATTTGTACCGAGCGGTCTGCTGTACGTGTGTTATGCGCAAATTAGGATTCGTTTTGGAGAGATTCGATATTAAATTCCCAAAATGTTCTTCAAACGAATGAGTGGATAGATAATCGCTCAACTGACCCAAATTTAATTAAAAATGAATAACAATTAGACTTCCTCGAATGACATCGACATACCATGGTCGGTCGACTCCTACATTTACACACTATAAACTCCGAAATGGTTGCCTTACCGAATGATCGAAATGAATAATGAATGATAAAGGCTAAAATTCAATACCTGAATCTGACAAACAGTAAAGGATTGTCTCTCTATCATTTAATATTTAAACTTAACATCTTCGTATTCAACTCGTATACAGTATATCATATGGTGGCAATGGTATATGGCGACATTTTTTTTTCAAATTCATTAAATATAAAAGCACCATTCATAATTAACAACATTTGCTTTATTTAGAAAAGAAACTAAAGGAACGCTGCTGTTTATTCCTACAAGTATACGAAAAGCTCCGAGAATAACTTAATTTACCCTACAATACAAATTAACCTTGTCAATCGTTAATATTTCAAAGATAAATTGCACGAGGAATTATTCCTGTCCATGGCGTGCAACCAGCACAAATTATACACAAATATAATTTGAAAGCTGCAGGACTCTATGAAAATATAAACACACGTGACCACTTATCATTGCCGAACACTGCGCAAGCAGTAGCTGTAGAAGATTACTACCAGTATAAGGCGAAAAGCTACACAGGAGAAGCAAATTAATATGTTGCGAGAGCAGATTTTAATTAAAACTACTTTTCTGGTTTTTTAGAAATCTAAGGCTATAAGCTCTGTTTATTGTCTATACCAACTTCGTATCAGTTGGATTGCTTTTAATTTCATGCATGATCATAACCGTTACTAAGTCGCAATAGATGTACGCGCAAGAAAGAAAACTAATTTAGTTCATTAAGGTGCAATTACTAATTAGAATGAAAACGAGGCAGCGATATTTGAAAACGAAAGGAGTGCGATTAACCTTGGAATATAAAACGAACGCAAAGTATACAGTACGTTTCAGTTTCAAATATTTTAATTGTAATTACCACATAGGCTAAATGCGATGATTTGAAAGCATACGGCCACAGAGTGACATAGTACATTACTACCACTGCATGCAGCGCTATAATTTAAAAATGTTGTACAAATAAATAAATAATGTTCTACGGTTACAGTCACTTAAAGAGTTAAACAAGGTTAGTCTGTTATGTGATGAAGGCATACGAAGTTAAATTTTATAGTAACAAAAATTTAAAGCAATACATATACATTGAATTTATTTGCCGAAATTATTTGCCGACGCAATATAACCGGGAGAAGTATTAATAGCACACATTTGTGGCAATTATTAATACAAGTATCCAATCGAACAAGTGAGGCCAAATTTCCAAAAATGTATACAGTCCAAAATTGCATCAAGTTTTCGCAGCCAAAATTATCTAAAGGCCGCAATGATGCCAGCCAGATAGCGCTGAAGAAATAATTTTGGCAATCAAAATAATTAAAATGCAGAAAATGCCTTTCCACCGTGCTAAACCCGTAGCCAGATCAGCATTATTTCTTCCGTCCTATAATTAAAACCATAATCAATGTATACGGAGACACGGAGCATAAGTGTAACGTAAATCGATAGAGGAAATGAACCGATAAAAAATGCCATCAGGAGATTTTGCCATGTTAAGGGTAATCCAAGATAAGGTACAGCTAAAGATAATTATGAAGATATAATTGGGCACTAGATCGCTTTTCGATAATAAATTATAGACATGTATGCATGAAAACCAAGACAAGCAACCAAATATTCCCCTGCTGCCGTGCCATCTACCGAAAATTATATCATTTTTTTTACTACAGGTTGTCCAGAAAATGTTAGTTGTAATATCACGTAATTTATTTTACGCTGAAGTGTTTTTCTGTAAATCAATTGATAGAAAAGCACACTTCATATCAAAATTAAAACTTATTAAAATAGTACGAAAGCATCGCAATATCATCGCTGGAATTAATACGATACGTAGCAGTGTTTACATACTCCACAGCCCAAGGAGACCTAACATGTTGATTTTCTAGCTCGTCTAGTAAACTGAATATACTACAAAACATTCGCGTATAATTTTTCAGCTAAAAAGGTGCGTAGTTGGGAGTTAAATTCAAGACGTTTTAGTTTAGCAAAATCATACTTTCATACGCTAAAATTGGAATCAATATCATGCATGAACGCCGAGAAAATGCCGTGTACTGCACCTAGGCTATTTCTTAAAAAAATTCTCACATTTTGAAGCCACTATTTTCTTATTTACTTCCGGGCGTCTTTTATCGACATTGTATACAGCGCAGTCGTATATGGAATATTCTATATAAATGCACACGGGTGCCCGCTCAAAATTCATATATAGACAAATGCACCTTCAGATGTTCAATAAAAATCTAAAAAAAACACAAACGCCGAAATATATTGAAATGTTAAATATGTGGAGATTCACGAATGGTTGACGTCTTCCACCATATGTTTATCTTCCAGAAACTGATAGAAAAATTGGCAAGAGTATCAAAGACAGTGAATGCGAGCAAATGCCCTTACAGCTAACCTTTAGAAACATGCCTTTGCAAATACTTTTTATACACATTATGCCTGCAGAGTTTGCAATTGAAGTATGCTCGATTTCCTGATAAAATAAATGATCGCTTATGTCCAACTGAATGAACCCTATTGAAAGTACAAGAAAAAAAATAGGATACGCTTCTTTCAAATGGCAAACAATGACGAGTGTGTATCACAAACATGCGATAGGAAGGCAGGACGCTGCTTTTTCATGGCACTAAAAACGCATTTCTGTATTTTCCATAAAATCAACCCATTTGGCGAAGTAAATAAAACCATAAATTCAATATTTATGAAACCAATCTGAAGTCTAGACATGATGCTCCTATTGTTTTCTAACGGTGGAAAAATCAGGTCGCTTTAATGGCATTTCGCGAAATTATTTCGCGGATTTCAGGCGTATTTATAGACCTATTAATGAAGTATAGTTGAGATTCCCTTTGACATATGAAACTTGCACGCACATGCCATAAAAAAACATCGAAGGTTTCAAAAAATTGGAGAGCAAGCATGCTGAAATCCATACACGCAATACAAATATTTAATGGACCGAATGTTAGAAAAAATTACATTTAATGAACCCGTCGATTGTCGAATAAAATGTCAGCTCGCTTCATCGTTGTTTTCCCTTAGTTTCTTTAATATTTAACATATATTTTAATAGCGATGGACAACTTTATTTAGTTTGATATGATTGTGTAAGATTAGGCTATACTTACTACCTTTACCAAAGATAGTGACATTGAGTGAAATCTTAGGGACACTTTCAGCGAGTGTATTAATGCATGTACAGCATATTTACCGCGAAACAATCTCACAATTAACTTCGTAGAATCGCATTCTATCGTATATTCTGAACTATACTTATCCATTATAAAATGGAAAACTAACTTGTTGGCAAAACATAACTGGATTCTAAACTCAACTTTTACAATTGTCGCATTGGTTTTATTTAACTCGCGTTTTGATCAGCCAAAAAAAAAAAAAAAATTACCAGGGAATACTCGGCACTGGTATTTAACAGCGGAATAAATAATTCTTCAACTTGTCCAATCGAATAACCCAAAATTCTTCCAATTCAATTAAACTCTCACCGCACCAAGTTTTCATTAAACGAAGATGTTCTAGCTGCGCTTCAAATTATATTGCGCATATACTGTACGCTCGTACATGTACAGGTTTGATCCAACTACAACAGATTAAATGACAATTCCTTCAGCATTGCATACCCCACATCTATGAATTTTAGGGATCTTTGAGCCACTTGTTCGGAGTGAAAAATTAAATCAAAAAAGAGGGGGGGATATTCGCAGAAGTCAATTACGTTTTTCGCGAATCCGAATTCCCCTAATAAGACGATTCCCCCTTCAGCGAAATTGCGATAAATTAAGCCATCAGGACCTAGAAAATCCCATAGATAATGCGCAATCTTGTGTGCAACCCCACGACTGACTTTAGGTGATTAAAGTTACAAAGATACCAGTAATAGCAATTTTGGGGAAAACCCCATCCCCGAAACCTTAAACTATACTCCCAATTCTCCTTGTACCCGAAATGCCTTAAAAATGTCGAAAAAAAAAGGTATAATTTTCAGGACATTAAGATAATCATTTGATGCATGCACGCCTTAAGCATTGGTTAAAACAAAATACACGCATTACGTTTTAAAAGTCGAGTATCACTCGATAAAAGGGTACTAAAATTTGTATCCGTTATACTATAGAAATTTCGAAAGCCAACTCCTGAAATTATAGCCTACTACAGAAAGGTACCTTTTATCCTAACATACAGTACATTTGTGTCAAACGTTTTTCCTGCCAGGCTTAAAAGTAGTATTTTCTTTTAGTTTGCTACAAAAAAAGTGAACAAAAAATCGAAACTGTCTCATTAAATGGAATGTCTTCGTACTTTTCCATCATGCTAAGCAATCTTTAAGCTGAGAGTAAAATCCGTTGAAGCAAATCTGCTTGCAAAAGAAATATTTCTATAAAACGCTCTAATCAGCGAACATGTTATTCACAACAGATGCACTTTGATGAAATTTTAATAGCATTCATGGCCAAACTTGCCATATTCCATGTACTGTACATGCATTATGTAGCTTTCTACGGTTCCAGATGAACCTTTATGCTTAAATGAAACTTTTTACAATTTATCGAGTTAATCATTACGCGGCAGTGAATTAAAGAACTGGGCTCGGTTCATAGCATTTCACGCAATGCTAGCTAAGAATTTCCCAATGCTTATGAAACGTAATCCCCAGCAATAATAAATAAATTCAAAAATTCCAAGCAAGCTAAAATTCTCTCAACGAACTTGTATATGGAAGTTTTTATTCGTCTTGCTTCGAAGCAGAAAATGCCAAAACCTATTAATTCTTTTTTGTGTGTGTGTGTTAAAAAGTGTCGTTTCATGGGCTCACATACATACAGGAAAAAAATGCTTTGTCCTCTTCAATCTCGAGGACAAATTATAGCGCGTTAAGAATGTTGTACTATAATGTGGCCTACGAACAAGCTTCAATGACTTTTCTCTTTTTTTAGAGCTCATTTCTGGTTTAATCCAATCAAGTTCATGTAATGTGTGAATGTGCACTTTTTTTTATTCAATTTATCATCGAATTAATTCCCTGCGATGAGCTTGGACTCTTAGTGCCAGGACAAAGATGCTTACTGGAAAGGAAAAAAAGTTGAAGAAAATGTCTCCTAAATGCTCGCAAACGGTCCAAGAAAGATTAAGAGGATTTACAGCGCGTGAGTGGCTTACATTAACGCAGAGCTTTCAATAAATTTCAAAGAACCGTATTTTATGTGTGTATAAAATTTGACATTCAGAGGTATGAAATCATTCCTGCTGAGGAAGATGGATGAATCAGAAAAAAGAAACATTACTTAAAAGAGATGCATTGTATTACCTCCACCGTCCCTAATTGGCAATTAGAATTTAATCTCTATTAAACATGCATGCTCAATGCACAGAACGATTCTAATAAACTCGAGAAATAATATCGCAATACCAGATAACGGCGTGGTTTTTTAATCGTGATTACATACCGTAGCTTAGCTTTAAAGCTATAGCGTTTTGAAGAATGTGTGTACTGTAAATGTACTGCATACAGCTGTACATCGTATACAGCGTGAGTAACCCCCCCCCCCCCAAAATCAAAAGAATGGGTGCAAATATGAAAAATCGGATATTTGGAACATATAATAACCATTGGGGTGCGGAATGCAATGGTGCCCAAACCATTTGGCCCCAAGGCCCATTTCAAGGGCCTTTGGGTTCTATGTCTTAAACGGCAATAGCTACAAAGAAAATGTCATTTAGAAAGTTGTAGGCGTCGAGAAATTAGTTTAATGGCTCCATTTCCAACATTTAATTATCGATTGCCACAAAACAAATGACTTCTGGGCTTCTGATATGTTTGCACCCATGCATAACACCGCTACAATGCAGGTTTGTTTTAGAAAATGAGCTTTCCTGCAATGTAGCGGTGTCATGCGCGGGTGCAAACATACAAGAAGCCCTGAAGTCATTAGTTGTGTGGCGATCGATAATAAAATGTTGCAAAAGGAGCCATTAAACAGACTTATTTTTAATATTTAAAATACCCGACGCCGTCGAATGTGAATGGACCCTAACCAGTGACAGGACGAACTTTCTAATCGACAAATGCAAGAAATTACGATAAGCAATGCGTGTCTAGCGTGACATAGTGTGGTGTGCATTTCCAATAAATATCTCCATCCATTCGAAGTGTCATTGAATACTTATCTCTAACGTCATCCTCAGGGTAAAAGCCTTAAGAATCGCCCGTCTTACACATCGAGCAAACGCGCAGGATTTTATGGGGCATTTAAAGTATTATTTAGTAAGCAGCGCATGTATGCACATATCGCGAGATAGCGATCCGTTCACACGATCAGAAATGGCATCATTAAAATGAACTGCCGTAATAAAATGCCCATTTTTTTTTTATTTTGGAACGACATGAAAATATGTAGGTTACTAACACCAACAGCGCGCGCAAGCAGTGTGAAGCTCAATGAAAAAAGGGTGTTTTCCTTCATTTATAACTTCACCGTATAATAGAGAAGTAATCTGAAGCTCAACGTTATTGTTAATGGCCCTGCTGTAGTGGCAACTGGACCTTGGCACTATCTAAACTGCTTTATTCATAAGTTTCAACGCATTATTCTCGCTGCTGTAACCTAATATCGCGATAGATAAAATTAACAATGATGATATCGAAAGAGAAACTGCACTTAGTCGACGCAAAGCAGCCTCGTAAGTTATTCTCAGAGATTTTAGCTTAACAATGGCCACCGTATCATAAACATTGCAGTAAATTACGCGAGCAGATGACAAACTATTCGCAAATGAGGTAATAAAAGACATTTCCCTTATCTGACTTTGCAATTGCCAACGCCGTGCAATTCATGCAAAGATAGTTGCATTAATATGCCATCTCAATGCTTAGACGCCGGCTAGATATGCAAATAATCAATTTCCTATTTAATCACCCGTGAAGTACTTGAATATCTTAGGACTATTCCCGATATTTTGGAAATACGCACTTATCAAATTGGCTTTTATGCTCAACGATTGTTGCAACGTCACGAAGTATGGTATTTTGATTAAAAAAACATACTGTATATCTATTTTTAAACGAATGAACCCTGAATACCAACGTGTCATTTTTTTGGAAAATAAAAAAATTGCGGAGATGATCAAAAGTTATCTTCTTTGGTGGTCAAGCACACACATGCTGCTCTACTTATAAATCAAGTTATAGGCCAATGGAAAATTGCATACGGCAAAGAAAAAAAATTGGTAGGCGTCCCCATAATTACAAAGCATCTTCGTGAAGGTAAAAGGAAGCAGTAAAATATAATTTATATCGTGTAATTATAAGGTCAGTGTAACAGTGTGTCAGAACATGTGAAACGAAGACATACTGATGTCGCAGGCACCAATTAACCTATCACTAAAATGTTATTTGCAACAAATTAGTTCAAACCTGCACTAATTTGCCTGAAAACGCCCAAATAAATGAAATTACTGCCCGGCTAACTGAAGTTGTTGTGGCCCGGAGGCCATCAAGTGTGAAATTTTTAATTTCGTTTTACCCTGCAGCAATGGCGAGTGTATTTCTTTCTAAAACCGTTCGACAAAACGTTTAAACAATATTCTTTGTTACGTTACGTTTACATACTCGACACAGAGCAATGCTATTTTAAAGTTGCATTTTAAATGTATGTTACACTAACTTACACGCGTTAATACATTATGAAAGTTATAGAAATAATTATGCGCAAATTAATTTATTGTCATCTCCGCAATGTGGCCGCTATTGATTGGGGTGGTCAATTAATCATTAAGCGCATGCTACATGCATGTTTAATATATGCACGTTGAAATGTCAACAAATATCGACTTGCCTTTTCCACTTCTAATAGGCCAAGTCAAATCGTTTTAAATAATGATTAATTTACACATTTCAGTGTCCATTTATATACACTATAGTTAATGACAAACGAGTCGTTATAAAGTTTAACTTGCTAACACGATTGAATTAAAAATTAATCGGATGAAAAACAGCCTATACAGTACATGTATGTTGTATAGATGCATACCGGGCAGCTTTTTTTGTGATGGCCGCTTAACTCGATCACGTTGGTTCCAGCGATTTTAATCGATATTAGCGATTAATGGCAAAAAACACGCTAAACATTGAGATTATCAAAATAATTTGCTCTGTATTTTAAAAATACATTTATTTAATCGTATATACTGTATGTATTTACACATGTTTAAAATGATATTTGTTTTAAAAAAAAGTTTTAAGTTATATATGATGCCTGCTTGCTGCATTAACGTACGGCTAAAATTTCATTTTCTAAGTAACGCGGAAAATCCATCTGAGTACAGCCGCTGATGCATTAGATACTTAGATACACGCATGCGCGTTGTCGATCCAAACGTGTTAGCGTACTTGTATAAAATCTGCTCAAATTAGTATCGCGAGTTTGCGTTTTTTAACAAAGGGCAGTATAGGAAAAAATCCGTTATGAAGGTTTTAATCGAATAAAAACGCTGATCGGGTTAAGCGGCTTTCACTTTACATGTATACCTTATGTAATGGTCATGGTGCGGAATATGCAGTGAACTTTTACTAAATAAATTCTCAATAACGATCAATATTTTTTTAAACTTTTTGTGCAGTATATATTTCGTTCCACATTTAAAAAAACCGTATAAATACACTGACCTTTGGAAAAAAAAAAGAATCTACGATATAGAAATTGATAGAAATCTATGAAAACGCATTAATATAAATGCATTTTTCAAGATCTTTCTCCTCGTTCTTGATCTTGAGTGATGTTAAAGAAGGATATTGTTTGTTAAGACAAAGTACTCTAAAGACCGGATAAAATAAGCGTAACTCAAGGCACTAATGCGCTTCAACTGATTTCTAAAAGAATGAAATGTTAGTACTATAAAACAGCGAGGAAAAAGAAAAAAAAACTAAATCGAAATCGTCTCGGAACACGTTTTTTTTCACAAAGGTTTTACAAGCCCAGATGGAAAATGGCAACCCCTTGAAATATTCCACTCTGGAAAACGTTAGCACCGTACCCACGAATTTAAGTAACTTCATTGTAATTCGCTCTAATAGACCCCACTTTCCATAAAATCGATTAGGGCAAAGATTTATAAAAGAAACAGACTGTCTACGGAAGCATGGCGAATGTATCTCGCAACGAAACATCAAAAGCTGGTGATCGACTGCCGGTATATAGAAATCAATGATCGTAAAGGGGGAGAAAAAGGCAAAATGTTACAAAACCGAAAAAATATAGGGTACAACAAAGTGGATACACTCTCCTATAATAAAAAAAACGGCAAAACGTCGCACGTTTGAGGTTTAAAAGCATTACGGATGAAGGAAAGCAAAATTGTCAGGAAATATTCAAAGTTCCAGATTTCTTTAGTACTGCATATACACGTGTCGAATGCTCGTATTCGCGATCACACATTTTCTGATAAATCCATAATGAATTTTTTTTCCAAAGAGCACTAACAAAATACAATGTACTTATTCCACATTCCATTTTCGCTTTTGAGAGCTCACTGCATGTGCCACATCTGAATTTGAAATTCGTATTGTACCCAAATTTATATGAACACTTCATAATCTGCCTGCATCTGTACAAGTATTTTAGAGAAACAGTAAAAGCACATTGTTCAATTAAGATGTACACTACTTGTAATGGGAGCTACACGTACTTCTCATAATTGGCATTTAATGCTGGCAATACTGCATATATAGTAAACGCTCGTACTTTAAAATGTGAAGGAGATTTTTCGAAAAGGGTACATGATATATAAACGCAACGCATTGACGAAACTTACACCCCCTACATCCATTTAAACGAAATGTCTGCCAGTTGTTAAAAATGTTGACCAAAGTCACAAACATAAGAATTACATTTAAATCATGTGCACAATAAAAGAAGCACAGAACAACCAATATAAGATAGATACATTGGGCAGTGGTCTACTCAAGTTTTCGCAGAAAATTATACACGGTGTCCGTAAGTCCCACGTGAACGGACGTTCGCTGCATTTTCACCAATATATAGCGACACGATCCTTCCAGACCATTTCTGAACCACCGTAGAAATCATTAAATTTACGATGACCTTCCCATCATCTCTCAAGGGATTTCCAAAACCAATCTCAGGTTTTTGTGATAAATTCAGGATAATGGTGATGAATCTCAAGAGCAGAGCGAGTCCCTCTAGAGGCAGAATCTGAAATGAAGTCCCTGTATTTACGGTGCTGCCTTCTAGCGGCACCTGTCGTTGTTTGCAGGAATTTAACCCTGGCATTTCTTCTAGAAAAATGTTCCCATCTGCGAAAGCATCTCTTCAATATACTGACTACGTAAAAGTCGGCTTATGCAGAACATCAATATACAGGAAGATTAATGCTTAGTGAATAAATAAGCGATGCTTGACTAAGTCTTAAAGCAGCAAGACAAAAGACTGCAATTTTAGACTTTTGTCTTATTGCTAAAACACGGTCAACCGGAACAGATTTTCCCTTCGGCATTAATCTTGTATGATTGACGTTTTGCAAACCAATTTAAGCATTCGCACATATATTGAAAAGTGCTCGTTTTATCAGGAAGAAGAAGAAAATAAGTTACGCTTAAGTTTGCGAGGAAATTCGAACTTTCATTCCTCTTTTTTCCAAGCATGAAAATGAAACAGGAAAAGCCTTAAACTATTGACTTGAAATATGGATCTGCATCGAAAGCAGCTGCCGTTGCACCGAAAGAAATCGATCAACTTTAAAAACACTCGGTCGCAAAAGACGGCAACACGTCTCAATCTTTGCAATTACATGTAGTCAATAAGCTTACAACCGAAGTTTTACGCGATATTACGTTACATACAGCATTAATCGCAAATAGGAGTTTGAATGAGAATATCTGCCACACGGGAAAGTCCAGAAATGACAAAGCATTTTTTTTCCGTTACAAACCCAAGAATACAAAATATGATTCGAATGGCTGAGAAATTTTTGGATACCCATATAGTCAGTTCTATATTTATATATAACAAATAAATAAGCCAACATTAATATCCCACTGCATGTTCTAGTTCTCCACTTAACGTAAAGTGCATCTGAAAATAAAAGTTAATTCGTATCAGCCTCAATAACTGTTTATAAAAAAATGTACTGCGGAACCGTAACAAATAAGATTGCATCCTTCGCAAACGTCTTTTCTAATGATCATTTATCATCTATCATTTATCATTAGAAAACAATCCTATTGAACAGTAACCCGATCTTATAAGACCGGCATCTACATCTACTTCCTAGACCAACTGAAACTATCACGTTAATTTCAGAAATATATGCTGTAAAAGACACACAAGGGTTATTTAGGGAAACTGCCAGAGATGGTTATGCGCTTCTAGCAATTGTTAAGTTCAAAAGAAAAATGCTGTGCCACTTCTGAAGCTGTGAGGGGCGCTATTCTGTATGGTTAACTTAGTGAAACAGACTTTCGATTTTAACCGGTATTCGGTAAATTGATATCTCCCCTACTACGTCCGTCACTATCAATTCACCAGACTTTTTCATTAATTGTAAGCTCAATAATAAATCCAAGTTACACGGAGCCAGTATTATGAGGAATAATCTAAGAGCCCGCACCACGTTTTCATGCTTTTGCAAATCTGCAAAGCGCAGCAATATAAGCGCTTATGCTAATTTAAATGCTCCGCTATTCTTACATAAAATACTGGCGTTTATTACAGTGACGACTTACAACCACAATCACGCAGTTTGAAATATGCTTATCCGAACAATGAAACTCCTATTGGAATCATTTACAATGCAATTCATTATTTATAAACGGTTTCATTAAAAAGCAGCTGTCAATCCATATTTCCATTAAATCTTAATAGCATAAGGGGAAGGAATGAGTTTCTCGATAATTGCTTTGAACTGTTCTCATTCAACTTAATACAAGCATCTAATCATTTTTTTTATTATTTTATTGTAATTCAACTTAGTACGACAATAATGGTACGCAAAATCAATATGCAAATACAGTACCACCGTACAGGGGCCAAATTTGGAGCTACATTTCTTCTTTTATGGCCTCCGCGCAATTCATGACTTCTTTTATTGCCATTTCAATTACAGATAAGTTCTAATTAAACTTCGCATGCATATTTATTGACTCAACTCCGACGAAGAGAGGCGAATAAGCAGCCTCAATTACATCAGAGAGAAAACAATATAATGCAGAAGATCCGAGAAAATCTCGGAAAACTCAGAGATAGGCATGCTGCGAGTATGGGGCCTTTGTGAAGAATTATACCCCATTGAATTATATAGCAATGCACTTTCTTTTTGTGCCCTAATTTCACGGAGCACGACTTCCCAAACGAGAAACTTGACAATCGTTTGTTGGACCAAAGAATAGCGAAACCGTATATCACCGAAACACGTGAACATTTACCGTATATAGCAATGAAATTCGCATACATTTTGAAAATAGTTCCTAGATAAAATGCGAATTCCTCGCCTGGACTTTTTTTTTTCTTACATACCATTTACGCTTAGCTGGAATTCAGAAAATAACACCATTAGAGGGCAAATACATGTATCTTTACGAATAATCAATTGAGGCGTTATTGTGACAGTCGGGAAACCGCGCATTTGTGTTAGATAATTTCCTTGCATGTTTTTCCCATCAGTATCTCGACACAACATATTAAAAGTGTAAAAACTAAAGTGTAGATTTCCCTCACAAAGTTAATTAACGAGCGCTACTTAAGACGAGCGGGTATTTAAGACGTTATAAATAAATGAAACTTAATTATTTATCACCGACAAAATGGTAAAAAGTTTAATAAACATTATTGAGAAATTGTTTATAATTTGCCATCAAGTGCAATTTTTTCACCCTAGAATGCACGTTGACAAGACTAAACATGCATGGAGTGGCAGAATTTCACACTTTTAACTATTCTAAAATAATTGAGTTAAAATGATGAATAACCCAATTGCATGTTTTCTTCGTCGATTTTCAGTTCAACACTGCTCTTTATTCTCTTCTAATGGAACCTAGACAAGCCTACGCATGCGTATACGTTATTCGCCATTCCCAAAACGTAGAAAAAGTACAACTGTGTGCAATTTATACGCTGCTGAAACTATGTAATGTATATGTACTGGAAATACGGATGCATGAATAAATTGTACGAAAAGCTAGATTCTGGGGAATAAAAACATGCTACTGCTACTACATTTCATTAATGCATTCGTATTGGTACAATTTGTAAACTAAACAAATATTCAGTGCACAGCAGCGAGCCAAGTGCACTATACTTGAAATCATTTTATTACTAGATGCATTTTAAGTTTGAGATCTAAAGAAATGTATGTCTGTACATGTTCTTCCCACAATTTCACTATATATATTTATATTGGAGAGAGAAGCACTCGAGGTCAAGCATTAATATACATGTAGGGGAGACCAGGGCCAGTAGCAAAAAAAGTACATGTATCAATCAGAAACTTTTCAAACTACAAGGATGCCATCCTTGCCTTGAAGGGGACATACTATGGCGCTTTGGACAACATCCTGTTGTTAATGGCGCTAAAATTAAGCGTGAGACAACTTGCCCCTGTGACATCTAGCCCCGATCTCCCCTGCAGTACGTTGCCCAAGCACTTTCTTTAAAATTAGATTTTTAAAATTGTCTATGCGACGCGACGTCGCAAATTAAATTCCGATGGCAATATTACCAGGATATCGAAATTTAAAGTATGTATATACGGTTGTCCATTTTCACGGTTATACAGAAAACAAGTTATCAACACAAAGAAACCGAACTGAATCTATGATCAGATATTTGTGGCAAAGTGTCATTTTTAACAATTTTGTCATTTTTTGATGCACTAATTGACGCGTTTCAATATGAAATTACGTTTGTTCAACAGAACTATGGTCGTTAAATGCACTGAAAATAGCTTTATTAAAAAGCTGAGTTTCAGTCGAACATATATCCAGGGTGGTAAACCAGGCAAACATTCAGCCACCTGCTTACCTTCCGATTACATTTTTCAAAACGAGACACCGCTGCAATCACAAAATTTCCCCCGACATTTCATGTTGACAATTTCCAGTAAAAGTGTATACAAGCATAAGGCATACACAAATGACAGATTTAACGGGCCTTCACTGAACGTGCTAAGCATTTACACAATTTTTTTTGTTTTTCTTTTTGTCTGGAAATTTGATATTTGGACAGTATCTATACATGTCCATCTAAAATCTGCAAACGTTTCCAAACATGGATGAAATTCGCTTTCGGATAATTTTATACCCTTGCCAATTTTCACCATATCAATATATTCCCTACGCATTTCAACGCTAGACACCCGATTATTTTGCAGAGAAATCAATGAACTTGGTACACTAGATGATCAATCAAATCCGCAACATTTCAGAACTGCATTCGACCAACAACGAAATCCTCGAGGGAAAGTACGAAAACAACATTTTTGCCCGGTAACAAAGCCAAGTTTGAAGCCATCACATGCACCGACGCCTGAACGCGTGTATTCATAATCCTTTAATCCCTTCCCCTAAGATGGTTACATTAAATAAATATTATACACGTAGGCATGCGCTCAAGCACCGCCAAACTGCATTCATTTAAAAGTGGGAAAAAATAATTGGCTCCTCATTATTAAGCTCGCGGTTTCACGCCACGCATAAACTATCGTGGTGGGCCGCCTGGTCATGCTTTTGTACTCGGCGTAAATTTTGGCACTATAATTACATCGTCTTAATTATTGTAGTTTAAGAGAACGAGAAGAGAGAAACCAGACCTATTATACGTCAAGTTTAATTAGAGAACCGTGTTGACACGCATAGGCTCATTTGGATGGGGGCTCCAATTTGCGCCGAGAGGACGAAAACGATGCAGGATCGACCACCCGCCTGCAATCTACATACAAGATTTAATAGTAGATTGACGTACGAATAAATCGATTAAAACGCACGTTGAATAAATATAACCACGGCACTGGTCAATGCCATTATATATAGCTAGAGCGCAACAGCAGCAAAGTTGTGCAAAACTCTGAGAAGAGGTATATCGACCAGTTAAAACAAGACCAGAACAGAGCGATGCACTCCAGGACAACGTCGTACTAACAAAAACAAAACTTTAGTTTTGAAACGATGTTGCCGAGGCCTTTACAAGTTTTACGAGGGGATCAACATATCCAACTGTTAACACTTGACAACTATTGCTGGATTCACAATGATATCAACGAACGATAGCGACGGTTTTCACGCCTAAGACGCCTTCTTGAAAACGTCAGAGACGACTTGGAGCTCTCTTTCAAGTCGTCAATGAGTACCGAAGGCGGGGCAATGACGACAAAATGACGTAGGAAATTTCGAATTGCACCTGAGCCACAGTTCGTCTCCACCGTTCGTCGATGCATTGAACTCCATGGGTCGACCACATTACGTAGTTATTAAATCTAATTATGTTTAACGAACATTTTATCCCCAGTTTAAAACGGGACAAAAAAACCTGCTAACAAATAAAACCTCATAAGGACAAATAAGGTCTCGTGAAAGTGAACTAGGTAGAAAAAATTCTCCACGGCTGATTATCCCTGCACTGAGATTGAAATTCGCATTTTTCTTTGACAAGGTAACCGCAAATGATGGATTGCAACGCAACGTGAATGCGTTGCACGAACAATCTGCAAACCATTGGTGCGGTCTAAAATGTAACAAGTTCGGGGAGCATTTTAACGTGTGCATGGCTGATGAAGCTGGATGGAGATAGAAAAGTAAAAGTCGTCCATCCAACCTTCGATTCTTGTTCTTAGAAATACGAGCGATGAGAATGGTCATTGATCCATTTGGAAAAGTGTGGCTGCCTTTGTTTGGATGGATGACCAAACCGCATAATCACGGAGGAAAATGTTTCGCTTTTGCATCGTATACGACGATATCTCCAGCCGTCAGGCAAAGGTTTGCTGCGTGCCATTGGCAATTATTTTTATAGTTTCTGGCAAATATTCCCGTCATGCCTCGGCCATTCATACATCCTCCATGCATCCACAAGAAAATCCATCGAAGAAGTTTTACAAAACGACTGTCGAAGAGACCCTCCACGGTCGTTCGCGAGGCTGTTTGAAAAGTGACAACAACAGTATCATTAACTGTAGTACAAATACCCCGGCTATACATTTCTGGCGGCAAGACGAGAGACGATCAATGTTTTGAAATGATGGCACACGCTGAAGGAGTGGAGCAGGGTGGGGGAGACGATGCCCTCCGGATCGGACGTTCGAGACATTCTTGCTTCCGATAGTGTCGGAAATGCTGGTTTTCAATTGAACTATAAAAGCTCCGTTCGCCCACAGTGGAAAGATACTGATTCACCGCTCATCTCTCTGCTCAATACACCGATAAAGAGCGTACGAGCCTATGCAATCCACGATATCTCCAGGAAAACAAGAAAGGGATACTCTACACAATACCCCCTTAAATACACACCAATGAGGCCGACTAAAATGAAGTAGAGTAGCCAGACTTTATAGACGGAAAGGAATGAAACTGAAATGCGAGTACCACTTCAGGCAAGATACGACGAAACAGTCGCTTCTAAAAGAACCTATTCCCAATACTGCACTGTTTGCAATGTCAATTGTGATACGAAAACATGATTTCAGCACTTCAATACTGCCTACGTATGCGTGCACCTGGACACATACTGGACAGCGAGGAAGAGCCAATGGACGATGCCCTGGATTTTTATTTTCAATCCAATTCGTAGAATACTCCCATTTGAACTTTAGAGACACAAAATAACTTAGACGAAACGGAATTCACAAAAAAAAAAGATGAATTGGAAAGATCACGAATGTAAACATAAAAACTTAAGTTCAGCTCAATAAAAATCAAAAATCTTTGATGCATGCGGAAGTGCCGCAGGGAGAAGATTAACTATTTACTCTATATACGAATCATCAATACAACGTAGACTGAAGCAGGCAATAAGCCTACACTTCTTAATACATGCTTAAGAAGTTAAAATGGTTTTTGTTAACATCAGTATTTTATAAGCTCCTCCGAATATTTCTTGAATGTTTCTCAAACTTCTCTCACCATGTAAACTGGCACAATCATTATATTATCTAAAAATCAATTGCTTAGCGCAGTATTATTATTACTAATCGGAAAGTGTCGTGAAATTATCTTTGGATAAACATGGAACCAAATTCAAATATTCGTAATTCGGTAATGTCCGTTTCTGTAGGAAGTTTTCTATGCTATTCAGTACAAGCGTTAATTACAAGATAATCGAATTTAGAACAATCCATCATTTAATTAGATATTAATTAAATTTTTATATTAATGCCATTTAGAAATGGTAATGGCTTTTTTCGATTTGACACTTGCATGTTTTTTGTCTTACACTATGAGAGAAAACAAAATGTCATATTTCAAGAAATGGTATTGACAGACTTTAGGTACTGATATTCAAGAAGTAATATGAAACAAAAGTTACTTTACAGGTGAATTGACAAGTGATGTGTACATCTACGGTAAATAACTGTTTGCTCACCCGGTGTAATGTGCAAGCGTACAAATACTATTTATTAACCTATTGCTTTCAATGGCTTACTACAATGATGATTTTATAAATAAAAAATAATCCAATAAACTTTTTCAATTGGAAATGAAAGTTATAAAGCATAGAGAGTTATTTTTTATGATTTGCTTTATTTTTCTTAGAAGGATTTATAGACTCTAAATTACGCGCCTGCACGACGAAAATAATTTCAGAGCCATTTGTGTGGCAATAAGTTCGGTACGTTGCAAGCTACAAGTATACTACCAAGTTAGGAGGCAGTTACGATTATAGTTCGAGAAAATACTGTACGTGTGGCAAGCTCTAGCAAAACACAAGATCAAGAAACGGCTTTGATATAAACATAGGAAATTTCCTTTAAAAAAAAGCAAGATAGACCTGAAAAAATTGAAATCATTTAAGCATAGGAAGTGAGCTCTTCCTTTCCCAAACCATGATTGAAAAAGAAAAGAAAAATTCGAGAATGTACTTTGACAGCTGCACCACACATTCCAGTTGTGACAGCACACCAGGACGTTTCATATATAGAGCGCTTCTTACTGTTCATATCTGACGTAGCCAAATAAAAAAAATAACTGCAGGGAAATTTAAAAGTTCAGATCACTGAAAAGTTAGGGTTGCCAATGAGGTACATGCAATATTACCGCATAAAGCACATTGCACACTTTTCCAATATTTACAAATACCCTAGTTGATGCCGAAAGTCAATAACCGTTAATTATAATAGTAAAGTTCTATGAAACCAGAACGTTTCTCGTATATGAAAGGTTTGTTTGTTTGTGGATTTTTAACGTTGGCCTATTGGATTTAAAAGGCACGTCATCATGAGATTTTAGAAGTTGCTTTATGGAGCTTCATGTTTGCTTAACGAGTACAAGAACTCAAAAGTAAAACGCAGAAATAAAAAGGCAGTAGCTTTACAAATTTTGGAGTAAAAAGACTTGTATAAGAGTTTTGGGTTTGTCCCTTGTAGAGCACCATCATTAAAGATGTACATGTATACGCATGCTTTTCAGTATAGATTAGATATAGATTTGGGTGAATTAAGTATTTATCTCCATTTAAATTCTCACCTATACTTTTCGGTTTTTTGGGTATAATTCCTAACAATAATTATCGAAACTAGATTAGAATATACGATGACTAAACTTGATATGCTGGATTCACAATCACGAACTGAAGACAAAAACGGGCGTCACTTATACGCAGATCAAATTAGCTAAAAATGCTATACGTCATTTCTACGTAATTTCTACTTTTTAAATGTAAAAAACGAAATGTTCGAGACCTCTACTTTGTCGTAATAAATCGCATTCATTGTATAATCTATGGAAACATAAAATGATAACCGAAAAAGTCAATCCGAACCACGAAATAATACTCGCGAGAAAACCGGTGACGTTTTCAAGATGGCGTCAACGACGGTTTATGTCTTCAATTGCTTGGTTGTGAATACAGCATTAAATACAGGTTTATGGTGTTGTTTCCAATCTAATTCCTAAAATTGGTGTATTTCCTCCAAATGAAGATTAAGATACCTTTCTGAGAAAGCCCTTTATGATAAGAAAAAAACGTGCAGCAAATCTTTAATCATCAGTTGCTTAACTAATATCTTTGCCCAAATAGTTAGTACCATTGTCTAGACTTGATTTTCTAAATTTTTCGCGTCATTCCAGCTGCAATTCATTTAATCCTGTTAATGTTATCAAAAATACCTAAACATCCAAATTCTATCGGTAAAAAAGAGGGCAGGTACAAGCCTTCAGTGACTCGCTTTGTTAATAACGTCGCATTAGACGTAATGTTAAGGATTGATGCATTTGCCTAGCATCAGCTGATTTCCAATAATTTTGAACAAGAACCAACCAATTAGCTACGATGGCTATCAACTAAGGTATAGGACTTAAGCTCATCGCACCTAATCCAGCTAGATGTGACCACTGCAGCGATTTCGCAGCTGCTCACAGCGAAAAATACGTGAAACTCGAGCACTTCTTCGGAAAGAGACCAAAAATAAAAACTGCACGGATATGGATATCGCCGACTACCTTAATCATAAATGATTGATTGTTTGCATTAACAATGCATTCCCCAATGAAAATAGGACACGCAATATATCAGAAAAGAGGAAAAAGAGTGAAAGCATATAGGCGAACGACATTGCGAGGAAAAATAAGGGAAGAGCATTTTAGGAAGAAACCACCCTCGTTGCATATATTAAACGGCAGAACCTTCATGGTAATCACTCCATATTTAACGCTTTTAAATGCATAAAAATGTAATAAGCGAGCATTCATGAATATGAAATGCCCCAGATAAACTATGCGAGAGCCTGGATCGAGAAAGGCGCACCTAGAATATCTTTAAAAAAAACTAAACAATATAGGATTTGAGTCCAGTTAAACAAAGCGAGACTGACAAAAATCGGTCAAAATCAACCTAAACCGTTCAGTTAATCACTCGCATGTACTTCAAGATGAGTGATTTAATTGCACATTAACGGTCTTAATAATTATCTCCTTGATTGTTCTTCCTTGAAGAATTCGCCAGCCCAGCCATATATTGGTGTTAAAAAACAGCAATGAATATAGGAGAATAAACGATCCATATACATGTATAAACTAAGTAAATTTAGTATACTTCAGCAAAGTTCACGACCTTCTACCTTTAATCACTCGAAATACACTGTAGATGATTTAAAAAAAAAAGCAATCGTTGCTTTCGAGCCATGTTCAGATCTACACAGTACTTCTAAACTATCTTAAGGGTGTGTTGGCATAGTTTTATGAAGGTGTAGTTGAACGAACAAGTTGAACATAAATTAGCTGCTCTGAGGCAAAAGTCGACTGATTTGCATGCAGCGATAAGAGAAAAAAAATCAGATAAAAGGGGAAATGGTTTACTCACGTATTAAGTCCAATGTGACTGCTTTTGAGGCTGGGAGGGTGATGTTGTTGTTGGAAGCCTGACAAGTGAAAGTGGCGCCGAGATCCTGACGTGACAACGATGAAATCTCCAAGTTTCTCTTGATGAATCCGTCGGAAGTGACACCGAAACTTCCAGGCTGAAGTTCGGATCCCCGCCACCACGTAATAGTTGGCAAAGGGTTTCCTGCATGAAGAGAAAAGGGAGAACGATTCAGACGATGAAAAAAGTGACAAAAATTGATTACAGACATTGATTTATGAACGCGATTTTGGACAATGCTCCAGAGAGTCGTTTGTTTTCTCGATCGAGTTCACGACACCCCAGCACCTCGAGCCTCACTTTTAATTCGATAAGTCGGGCCAAAATTCGCGCGGAAATGCATCTTAGTTCTGCTGGCTGTGCTCCAGAATCATAAAATGGCCACTTTTTTAAGCAAATCGAGAATTTCTTCGACAACCGCGACAGGCTGAGCCTATCAATTCCGTACATCTTCGAACGCGAATTATACAGTATTTGCCATTCAAAAACGAGCTCTTTATTTTAAGTAATTCCACAACGAACCTCACGATGGCTCATGGTGGGCAATCACTCAAGACGTCAAAGCTGTCAACGTACGCACGTGATTCGCCTTCCTATATACATGTACATGTACAAACCTTAAGAAAACAGCGTTGCATTATGCATAGAGGCGCCACCGAGATGCGCACCAGCGCCTCGTCTTCCGAAGACTCGCGTTCATTTGGCTAATTGAACATCACCGAGAAAATTGCGAAAATCGCTAACCGAGCTCATGCTTAATTAGCATTCGTTTACACGTGGTATGTAAACAATCAGTCAAGTATGCTAATGCGCCGCTCCGGATCCGTCACGGTCATGCAAATGAGCACCTGCTGGGGTTTTAGCCGGTCGCCAAAGGGTCGTCCATCTTTGGAGGCCACGCGTGGCCCGAGCCACCGATACATCTTTGGCGAGTCACCCTGCTCACCAGGCACGAATTGCCCGGCCACCGGGGATGGAGAGAGAGAGAGCAATCGATCATTGCCGATGCATTGTCGAGAGACATCTCTCTTTAATACAAACTAGGTTGAAGGGAGGTCAGTGCATTTACTTTCACTTTGGAAATCTCCGAACTCACTTTTGCCTAGTTAAAGTGTCAACGAGCCGGATTTTTTATTTTTTATTTTTTTTTGCCCTCCGCGTTCGCATTAGTCAGCCCCACTTTTAACGTTAATGCCAATTTGTATTAAGGTAAAAAAAAGGCGAATCAAAGAGGAAATTATACATCCTTATCGATTGGTGTAATGCGTGGCTCGGTTCTACAGTAAGTAGCTCCACGCGAGGAGAAGCAATGCGCCGACGCAGGGCTTCTACGCCATTTCCTCTCCAGCGAAATTACTGCATTTTTCATGATTTCTTTTCTAAGCTCCGCGCATTTCTCATCTTTTTTCCAGGAAAATCGGGAACGTCGTCTACACCGACGTTCAACTTCTGAATTTTAATTATCCACTCGAGCATATAAACATGCCCCGCGAGCAGTCACAGCATTGTGATTTCAGCGCCGTGGAGGCAGAGTGGGATTACAAACAAGAAGATGAATTTAGTTGCTAAGCCCCAAAGCATGCATGCACGTAACTGAAATACGCGGGTAGAATGATCGCATCAATTGCAGACCTTTCCCATTTCGGTTACGAACGTTTAGCTTTTTAATTTTCCTCGTATTGCCATGTGTGGAAGCAAAATAACGGATCATCTATAAGCCCTATGTCCGGAAGCCTCTACAGGTTCGTGGTTGCGCATTTACGACACAGACAAATATGAGTTCGCAGGGCTCATTTTAGTTCGATACATTCTCATACGCTCACGAGTACATTTACACACTGCGCAACACTGTATGCATGTATTTGGAAAATATTTTTCCTTAAACGTCACGAGAAACCACTTCAACAACCGTGTCATTCACGCCTGTGTCTTAATTGGTCACGTGTTCATGCGAAATAGCAACTTCAAAATTATATAAAAAGCATGATGTTAAACGAAGCAGAAATCTTGTTTACACTTATCTTTAAATGAAGAGCACTTGCCCAGGAGAATGCTTTTATCTATGGTGCTCGAATAAAATATATGGAAAATTAACACTGATCTTTTGGTTTGGAATAGTTTTATACAAATTTAGCAGATTTGTAGAAAATGGGTCGAAAGTTAAGATAAGGAATTTTATTCCATGAAATCACATATGGCATTCATCAAAATGCCATATACAGTATACTAGACTTAGCTAAATTTGAATACCAGCTCATTATACGCGTCTTTCTCTGACATTTTAAAGATATTTTATATAGCAGAATATATTTTGAATACTGTGCTTCTTACAGCGTCAAAGTACATTTTACGTGTACTGGCATTTCCCGTTTTGGCCAGAACAATTAAGGTGCGGAGATGACATGCAAATAGCTGCTGGAAAATAATTTCCCTGGAGTTCACCGATTCCCAGCGAAAACGAGAGAAAAAAAATTGGAAATGATAGAAAATTTCAAAGATGGAATAAGCGAGCGAACATGCAGTCTCCATGGAAACTGGCAACTGTTTATCATCACAATGCAGTTACATAATTGATAGGATGTATTTGTCCATTTCCATTCAGTGCGACTAAACGATTTTCAGCGAGGATTGAAAAATGCGCGCCTTTGCCGGTTATACGAAAGAAATGCGCATTTCAACCGAGAAGCAAAAAGTATAATTACAACATACATTTTTTGAAACAAAAAAAAGGCTACGAGTTATTTCGCTTTCCATTAAAGTATCAAATTTTCCATTAGCTTTTCCAGACTCGACGGCAGAGTATGGATCGGGCGAGGAGAATTAGAAAAAAAATCCTTTCGAAAAGGAATGATTTCAAATTCCTGGCTAGCGTCCAAGAGATCATCTACTATATTATTGAAACTGAGTGAATGAACTGAAACAGAAATTGGCGTACATATTAAGTCCATCTAGGTTGCTTTTACGATATTTTAATTGTGTACATTAATCCAACGTACAATTTTTCATAAAGATGTTTCTGCCAAACGAGGATTGTCTAAAGTCGTATAAATAGCAGTTTTAAAACTTACCGTTTAATAAAAATATGCGAACATTAAATATAATTGTTTAAGAAATTCACTAAAGGTTCACTAAAACATTTAAAACTAAACATCTTCGGAAAGTAATTCGACTAAAGCGCTGGTCACTCAGTTCTCATGCTCATGCATGTCTTATCAATCGTGAAAATGGAAAATAGAAATTTGGGCAGGTCGGTTAAATGACGGACATAAACGATCCAAATCCAATACTGCAGTATATCGAAATCAATCGGACTACAAAAGTACCCCACAACCTTTTATTAAAATAAAACAACTGCGCAAATTAGACCAGATCGATTATTTCGAAGTTTTGCAGACTTCGGGAGGCGAGGTATACCAGCAGCGTTTTTGCGAATCCAGAGGGCATCTCGCGCATTCCCCGAATGAAGCAACGTTTTCCACCTTTGGCCACAAGAGACCATTAGCGAACCTCGGAAGATCAATGAGGACCTAATGAAAAGAAGCCCACTTTTTTAAGGTTGGGAAAAGCGTTTCGTGCATAAGGGTGGAACCACAGTGGACCAGTTGTCAGTCGCTTGGCACCCGAAAAACACTAGCGCCACCAGGCGGGCTACCTAT
>JAQGAO010000670.1:0-31106 GCA_034697705.1 Ommatoiulus sabulosus | reverse complement strand
AATCAAACAATGAATAGCATTCATTAAATGCAATGGTATTTGGAACATTTACAATTGTGATGCAAAACCATCAAATGTTTTTGTAACTTCTTAATTAAGCCTAATTTATTTTTCACTTCTCTACCTCCCTCTTCAGTTTAAGCATGACCTTTGGAATCACCCTGCATAGTTCGAGTTATCTGAAGTCTGACAAAATACCAGTCCAACAATAAGAACTATAAAGTTTCATCGAAGTTTGGATGAAATTGTTCTAAATGTATATGAATGAGAAGGTGCTACAGATTTTATCAAAAAATGTCCCGTTATAAAGTACATTTATTATATTGTGTTTAGTTCGTTTTAACGTGAGATAGCGCGAATGCTTTGGAACTCGAAAATTTATTCGCTTTAGCCTAAAATTTGTAATTTTCCAATTCGGAATTCGTCTTAAACGAAGAAATTAACATTATTCGTCCATACCCAAAGACGGGGCCTGGAAATGTACTAACAGAAATTGGAATAAAGCGAGTTCTTCTTAATGAGGGTCTACTGTTTATGATTATACATGTATATCGCATATCATACCTGTCCATTTTATGGCATGTCCAAAAATGACGAATCCCATTTTTAGCAATGTACTGTTATGTCCTATATTTTTTCCACCCGGGTTGCGAACCTTGAGACAACTGTTATCCGCCCCGTCCATTAGCTAGACAGCAGACCTATAAATTTCTTTAATTCTAAAAAAATCATTTCTTTCTTAGAAAAGTAATCTTATCGGGTATTTCCAATTCAAGAAGCTTGTTTATTTGCATGGAGAATCAAATTTATCGGAATTACCCACGAAACAAATCTTCCATTACACTATCATAATCATTTGAAAAAAAAATACACGAAACTAAATATACGTTTACTTTAAAATTGTGGAAAACAAATACCCGACTATGTCCCATTTTTATTTACTCGTTGAATAAGCGAAGTGATTTATAGCTCGTACTTAAAAATCATGATTTATAGGTATATTAAATCAAAAAATGTATTTCCAAATTAGAAACCAATCTAATCGAAAACCAACTTTCGGAATGGCAGACAATTTCCCAGAAACGTTAAATTGCCATTCTAGGAAATATTTTTTTACAGCTAATTTAGAGAAAAAAATTGTCTGAGACCACAATTGTTTTTTTTAGAAATTAACCCTGAACGATAAAAGTTTTTATTTTTCCTAGCAATTAAATACTGTACACGTTCGTGTAGTTTGAAAAAAAATGCTTAATTTTTTTTTTACAACGACGCCACCATCTTTGATACAATATTGTAACCTTACATCAGAGCTACTATAAAAACATTTGTCCAACGCGTAATTTGTCCATAAGTAATCGTTGCTTATAACCAACAAGATGAGACTTAGGGTTAAATTGAACACTTTTAATACCCATATTGGACTTCAATAGGAAAAACGGAGTGAAATCTGACAAGTCCCCATTTTATAAAGTACGTAGTTAAATTCTCCCAACAGTGCCATAAATGCACCAATAAAAGACACCAAAACGAACCTCTGAAAATGACTGTTAGGGTCGAAAGTTCTCTTACATAACGTCTTTCGGATTAAAGCATCACTGCCCGAGGTAACAGCTCCTTTTCGATTTAGTACACCGGAAATTTCCCATCTTTAACGGTTAACAAAGCAAAATTCCAATGACCTGGAAATTGAATTTCAACGGTTTTATCACCGTGCCACTAAATGGCCGGCTCTTGGCAGAGCGTACCACGGCGATCGACCAGACGATCGATTGAACTGTTTATTCATCATCAATGGCATCACGTAATGGTGTTAGGGAAGTCCGCGTGAATTATCTCGCCAATCTGCGATTTTCACCTTCAGAAAGTTAATCTTAATGCTATTTTCCCACGCCCCCAGATCCCCACTTCCTCCTTAATGAGGCTAATAATAGATAGCGAGGCGAGGGCAATTCCTGATGGTTATTGCTTGCAGTCCTCTTTGATTAGCTTGTTTTTTTCTGACCCCACGCATGACCATCAGCGCAGATTCAAGCAGTTTACACTCAATTCCTCCCCCATTCATAATCATCTATGGCCTTTTTTTTCTGCAACTTGGTGAAGATGGTTGTTGATGACGACGCTGATGACGATGCTCTTTCTCGTCAACATCTTATTTCGGTCAAGCTTTTGGTCATAATTACTGTTTATAATGACGCTTTGAAGAGCAATACACCTAGACTGTCTCAAAATTCCAAGATTGTTGGGGCGGATGACGTCATTGCACATTACCTCGCAAGTGTCAGCCAGACCTTGGATGTTCTCACCCAATGGCTTACATACATCTACAGTCCGTGTCCCACGCAAGCCCACGCGCCAGTAAATCCCTTCTTAGACAGCAGGATATGCAGGGCGAGGATTAAAGTAGGTTTTCACCCTTGAGTTGTTACGTCCAGATAACGGGAAATCACTTACTTATGGTTTTAAAAAAATGTTGGAACATACAATTGTAGAAGATCATGAGCAATGCAAAACCACCAATCGGTTATTGGCGTCTGAAAAAAAAATTGTCCGCCCAAAAATGGTGTTTGTAAGGAAAATTACCGTAGTGATGGACGCATTATTACGCATGTTTCGACTGCTTGGATTTACTACTGACCAAATACTGTGACCACAATGGAAATTGCCCTATATAATTTTAGGCATTTCATATTTCGGTCAATCAATATTCATCGACATCAGTATAATACTCCAAAATGTACAGTACACTGTATATTCATAAATTCTGTAAATAACATGAAATGACCACATTCAATGAACTTTATCAGAACTTATACATTTCCATACACGCCAACAATCTGAATTTTACCATTTTAGCAATGCAATTTAACATGGTGAATGATTGGAAAGTTTTTTTTTCAGATCGTGGAATAAAATGTTAATAGAAGTTAGACAGAAAACATAACAATTAAACTGGTAACTTTACCAACATTTTCCAATGGTCAAAAATTTAGAATAAATTATATTTTGATGCTAATTATATCGATGAGCACCAAAATATATACCCCTCCCCCTTGTTTCAGAAATGTCATACTCAAAAATCTTAAATTCCTTGTTTTAGACAGTATCATTTCATTTTTTCATGCAATAAAACTTGCTTTATCTCAAAATAAAAATAAAAACATTGACTTGTGTCATTTCTGAAGCTGGGGTGTGCCACGTCAAACTTTCAGTTTGTATTAATAACATAAACGCTATGTATTAAGAAAAGTAGCTAAATCTGTAATGTTTCCAAAATACCATTTTCACTGGATTTATCTTAAATGTACGTGTACAGTATACCCCATGTCCATGCAATCTCCCATAATTTGCAAAACAAAAATTGCCTTTTTGTCTTTACCAGTAAGCATCATAATCGTACAAAATAAGGGAATGCAACTCACCGTTAGTCACGTGCTGTCTTTCAGTAGCACCTGAGGAGGGAAAAAAAGAAAAAATTAGTATTAGTGCGCCAAATTAAATTACCCTAGTTAACCATGCCACATACGGAATAAATTCCTTTTTAAATTCGGCAAAAAATGTACAAATAAAACATTCAAGGTGACCCGTGCAGAGGTAATTGGGATGTAGTAAAGCTGCAGTAGAAACAAGAGTAAACAAGGGCGTTTTACCATAAAACGTTTAACTGCACCTTAGTGAAATATATGCATTTCCAGTTGAGATTTTTAATGGTTTATTTATTTTTGCATCTGCAATGCATTGCCCGCAAGATTGGAAAAGGGAAATCCAGCTTGCAAGCTGCTTTGCTCCAGAAAAATCCCACACAAAGTTTATTCAAGTTAAGGCATTATTTCCCGCTACTAAAACATTCAATACAATATTTTAGACTATAACCTCGACATTTTTTTGAATAAAAGCATTACATTGATGGAAGACCCTAAAGGGAAGACTGACGTACTGCACGAATTTACCTACTGCATTTCTTTATAATTGCAGAATTTGGCTCATCCTAAATTTTATTAAAACGATTGGTAATTGTGTACACCAAGTCTAATCCACAAATTTTTGAATTAAAGTTTTTGTCTGCCTTATTAACTACTATTGATGTAACAAGCCATGAATTTGATATTTACTTTAATTCTAGAAATGCTAAATCATCATTGAGAATGCATCTACGCAAGAGAATTTAACAATGAGTCAGCCTATTATGATTTGTACTACATGTAGCCTATATGGTTTTACTAATTACTGTATCCTTTCGCTAAAAACATTGTAGTGCATTTTTTAGTATATTCTAAAAGAAAAATTAAGTGATTTTATAATAACTTAGATTTTATAACTGATAGAAAATTCTACAATATGTCCAATTATAATAACATAATAAATAATAAAATGAATTAGGAGAAACCACATCTATAAGGGTTTAAAAGAAGATTCGTTAAAAAATTAGGATATTTATTAGAAATTAATAGATTCTATTATTCCCTAAAAGTTTATGCAATGGATTTAAAATAATCTATAATGAATTAGAAGATTATCCAATGGATTAAAAGATTTTAAAAGGAATTAGGACATTTTATAAAAAATTAAAAACCAAACAAAGAATTATGAGCTACCATAATAAAGTTAAATGACAGCAAATGAGCTTCTGCAGTAATGACTTAAATGACTAAAAATACATAGTGAAACAATATACGTTTGCTCATTTTAGTAAACGTTGTGACTGATTTCCGATTGCACCAAACAATTTTATGGTACTTAACTGTTCAGTTACTTGTTTACAAAATGAACAATCCAAATTGTCATTGAATTTATGGCATTAAATTATGTTCGATCCAAACCAGCCATCAGTATCATAAACACGTTGAAGTGCCGCAACGATGTATTATTCAACACTGTCAAATACAACATCAACAAGCAGATAGATGCAACCCCCACTCAATTTGTTAGAATTAAAAACGTACTTCATGAAAATAGTATTGGACATCTCCTATATATTATACATGTATGCTACTCATGCCACGGAATTAGCGTATCAAGATGAATTCTGACGTAGATGCAACCCACACTCTTGTTAGATTTACAAACATACTTCATGCCAGTAGCACATCGGATTTCTATGCTACTTATGTCTCGGAATTATTGTATCAAAATGAATTCTGACATAGATGCATTCCGCACAACGCATTCCGAAATAAATGGCAAGCCATGCGTTTTGCCAAAATGCGTAAACACAATGTGTGAAATATGAGTTCTATTCATAGAAATTTATCAGAATTTTTTTAAAAAGTATGCCTTGTGGAGATGGATGGTTTTAACGCGCAAATGTACCTATTCGTGGTGGTATATTAATTCGGCATGACTCATTAAAATATTCCTCCCAGGTGTTAATTAAAAGCTGGATTTTCAGAGGTGCAGTACTAGTGGTCCCATGACCGTGACATTTTCGTGAAATACGAGCTCGGTTCGCCACCGCATTATTCCCCATGAATCACGCAACGAGAGTATAGTTGTATGGAGTAAACCTGCGACTCAAACATGAGTTATTTAGAAATTTTACAGCCTATCTTGAGTTCCAGGAAAGTAAATCTTACACGAAATGGACCACGCCGCATCGTGTAAAACCGATAAGTAATAAAAATGGCCGTAGCACAAAAGTCAAAACTTTCCAATTTTTTTTCCGAACACGTTTACTGCCTATTCTTAGAACTTCAATATACTTTTAAAATCTCCCTTTTATGGACACGTGTTAAAGCTTCAATCCTTGCAGGCCTCTGAACGGCGCAAAATAATAGGGTGGGATTGTCAGTGACGTCACGTGCACTACTTTTCTCCAGCTTTTGCCTGCGGGATTCATCCGTTACGAGAAGATTACGAAGTAGATCTCTGCTCCAATCGTAGAAAACACCAGAAGCTCATTCCTGCAGCCAACTACGAGTCCAATGGGTCCCAAGATTGCACGTAATCATTTGGAAAAGGTATTCAGGGGACCCCAGAAGGATATGATGAACGGATGGAGAGGCTTAAACATCTTCTAAGATGAAGAGTTCTTTTTGAAAGCAGCAAAAAAAATGTCGATTTTTTAAAAGCAATCAGCGGCAATATCGCATTTGAAGAATGGAAAAGTGTCGTCGAATTATTGAGCCAAAAATACGTATCAATACTATGCAAAACGCGCAGCATTACATGAGAGGTATTTTACATAGTCTCGAAAATAGCTTGCAGCACACATGCATGCAGTGTTGACCAAAAAAGGCGGTGAGGTATACAAAATTGAAATAAAAATGCTTCTGATAAGAACAATAAAGTATGTACAATCCATGCTCAGTTTCATTTTATACATCGAATATAATATAGGTTTTTTTAAAAAAATGCATTGTCAGGACTCCCCCAAAAATTTCATTTTAAACTTGTCTGACTTTTACAGGTATTTTAACAAATTTCCCTGACCAATGACAATGTCTGAGAATGTTTGAAATAAAAATTAACAATGAAAAAGTTGACAAAATTAGCACGAAAATATGTTGAAAATTTGACAAAACTAGCACGAAAACGTTTTGAAAATGTGACTTATTTAAATTCTGAAAACTTACAATTTTTTGCAAATATGTGCTAGAAAAGATTGGGAATTTTTCAAATTTTTATTACGATTAGTTTTAAAATTTTGTAAATTTGTACTCGAAAACTGTTGAACATCTTGAAAATTTGTACTGGGAAAATTTTAAAATTGTGTAAATGCAGCCTGAGCTAATTACCACGTGGAAACACTAATTTTTTATTGTAACAGTATTAATATTTTGCCCTTCCTGACATTTTCAAAAGTCATTTTTCCCTGACTTTTCCAGGTCTGGGGGAACCCTGATTGTTGTAAATATATTGCGTCAACAAAAAATGCAATATAATCAGTTTTTTCTTGCTGTATATATATGTTACTAACTCTAAAATACTTTGGAAATGCCCTTTAAATCCTTTAAAATAATCAAAAATACTTGTTGTTTAAATTTCGGAATGATAATGTCTGAGATGCTAACCATTTCAAACGGTGTTTGGTAAACTAGTTTTTAGAAACCATGACATTGACTTTTACAGGGACACTATCCAAATACGCTCGTACATGTACAGTGTAGTCTCAGGTGAAGTAAACTGCCTTCTTCCACAAGGGTATAGGATAATTCTAGAAAATGTCATTTTGATATAAATTTCTCAAGTAGGTCTACTAATATTTATATAAAAAAGGTGGCATTTTCTTAGTTTTATCGCTGCAAAAGTAGAGTTTTAAACCGCTTTCGGGCAATTCTCTGGAGAATCGCGTTATACTCATTTACATCAAATAATAGTTTAAGGATTACAGACTATGAGCACAATACGAAAATTTTGTTCTAACATTCTATGTTCATCAGAACAGGGTGAACAACCGTATTTCTAATTGTTATTAAGGTATAAAACGTATGCTTCGAAAGGATTAACCGACTTTATTACGTGGTCTAATCCGCAATATTGCTTGTCAATGTCGTGTTTGCGGGCCAAGCCTAATTAATGAACATTTTCACAGTCCATGCACGTTGCCAATGTTTTCGGTTTGCTTTCTTCATTATAAATTCCAGGCTCTGGAACGTGATGGCAAAGACCTGTTTTTTCGAAATTGTTTTTGAGGTAGTTTAAGCATTCATGAAACTAACCACTCTCCTTAACTTCATTAGCAATGGTTTTCGACGTTCAGCATCTTGAAAAAGAGCAGTTGACATTGCGACAGTGTAGCTATTTTAGGATGCAAGCGAAAGAACACGCCGAAAAGCAAGTTCAAGCAACTACATTGTAGATACACCGAGGTTTCATTTGAATTTTATGAGAAGAGCAATCAAATATTTGTAAACAACAGAAACCAGAAATAAACTGTTGCAATTTTAAACATAACATGTTGCGGCACTAAAGTTTCGAGGCGTGTTTTACTTGTTTAAATGCATACCAAACTGGTTCACTTCGCATTTACCTCAATTGTGCAATGAATATTTTACAAATTTAGCAATCAAAGTATTTCTTTTTCATTACACTGGAACTGTAATATGGTGCAATTTCATGTAGAAGGCCGGTGCACTAAATTGTATTTCGGTAAGCACTGAACAACCATTTTTAGAACTACAGGTTTTCGAGACAAACGAATCTCTCGTATACAGTAAATATTTTTTTTTAAAAAATTAAGATATTTTAAAATGTAGGCCCATACTACATGCAGGGCATTTCTCAGACATTTTTTGTCACAATATTCTAAGCTCGCTTTATTGAACTTAATTAAGGGTGTCCAAAATATTCATTTCTTTACAGTTTTAATCCAGTATAAAACATTTGTTACAAATGTTAAATCGATAAACAAGATTATTTAGAGAAAAATCAGCTTTTATTAAAGTACTTACGATGTCATTACGTACAGTCATTTCAAAGACATGCGTTTTCACTGAGGATTTAATTTGACTTGGCAGTTATATTATCCGCAAAACGAAAAAGAAAACATATACAAACTTATAAAAGTCAGAAAAATTTGATTAGTTCTCTTTCGTACAACATACAGTACGATCTTACTTAATAATGCATTTAAAAAAAAATTGTAAAGAAAATTTCGTACACAAATGTGAAATTTGGTTAGGAAATTCGATGAAAAGTATATGAAAACGTTTATTATTTACAAGAGTTTTCTAAACCAAAACTAGTTTAAATATTAACCGACCCATCACAATCTAATTGGTCAAGTTTCTTTAAAACGCAAACATTATATATACATTACGAAAAACTTTAATATTTTCGGGGAATTAATTTATATCCCAGCATCATGTTAAACTAATGCGCTGATTTTCAATTAATCTAAGAAATAATCAAGTCTCGGATCAAAATTTCTGAAAAAAAAACTTTCATGAATTATGCATTTAAAAATTTCAAAGAATTATTCATGAAATTCATTCAGAAACTCAGACGACAAGGCAAAAATAAGCTATAGCACTCTATAAGCAAAAAAAGTTAAAAATTGAGATAAAAACAATTTATCAAGCGGCAAAGTGCAAGTTCAAACTAACTCTTTCCTTTGTATAAAAGGCTTTCGAATGCAATTCCATTGTAAAACATTTGGTGCATTTCCATGGCCGTCACTCACGAGTGCAAATCTGATATTAATGCAGCTGAAAATTCGGGGTTTTGCTCAAAACGGCATTTTCACGTGATGCATCTTTTCCATTCTGCCCGTACATCTTCTACTTATTACCAAAGAGATTTGCCGATAAGCCGGCACGAGGCAGACACTGGAATACATTTCTCCTTTCTTTGAAAGAAATTTATAGCCGCAAATAATATTTTCCAAAATATATTCATTGTGGGCGAAATGCAATAGCCTTTTTCGCACATCTAAGGACCACTCGCTTCTTTCTGGAAATCTAATGCATAATAGACGATACGAAGGCTCGTTTTAAAACGAGTTAGAAGTGCGCAAAAAGTTTGCTTTCTACAGCGGAAAAAAACCACGGGCTTTTTATGTAAAGTGTGAATATCAACTGTAGTTTAATATTTTCGTAATCGATATCCAATTTTGGATCATCCGAGCGGAAAGAATATGCGCGAGATTTCCGAAAAACGAAATGGCCGGGGAAGAGAACATTAGATGAGAAAGCCCACCAAAAAATGCATGCCACATTTTATAAATCTTGACTGGAAATCGGTCCTGGTATCTGAACTTATAATGGCTGAAACCAAGACGTTGAAAAAGCTTTTGAAAAACAAAATTCGAAATGCAAATATGTCACCAACTCCTTTTTTGGCATTCGACCATTTCTCGGAAATAATTCTTGGAAAATATACAGTGCATGGGACATCTTTTAAGACGAACTCGCTTCATACGTATTTCTGATAGTACGAAGTAATTCCCAGTCCATGTTTGTTGAAATTGTTATTTTGACTTCTGATGGCATGCATGTAATATAGACGGTTTAAATAATCAAATGTTGACGTCACTTACCGTTCGTGTTAACGAGGTTCGACAGGAAGTCAATGACAAATGTGAAGTGTGTTTGTGCACCATTTGCCTAATTTTCTAAATGAGTAAAATTGTACAAATAATGTAAAAATACTGTAGAAATTTACATCGTTCTTGGTTTTGTGGAAAATTCTAAAGGGTAATGATTTTCTAATTATCAAATTTACAAAGCATTCCACGAAATCCACGTGTAAAATATTGCCTACAGTACATTCTGAATATGCAATAAATATTTGGTTACAACATTAAATTAAAAGTACAAGCTTTTACGAGTATGTTTGCCAAATTAAAAATCACAATTCATCTGAAAGCTTAAAGGTAGGAACACACCAAGAAATTTAAACGAAACTTGGTTTACGAAACTGGAATCTCGGTTAACGTAACTGGAATCTCCCAATTCGGAAAGCCGGTTAACGCATGGATCGGAACCTGCATTTCAATTTCGGAAACAAAGTTCCAGTTTACGCTTCCTTGGAATCATTCCAACATTGCATACATTTAACTCTACTGCTCAATGTCCACCCATTGGTTACCAACGAGCGAAAATATTTTATGAAGATAGGTCTAGGTATAAAATTAGATATCTTCGATTTTTTTTTTTTGATAGATAACAAAGAAATTTGGAATTTCATATATTTAAATTCCCCACGTGGTAATTTTAAATGAATTAAAATTATTTTTTTCCTGTTGCACGCATGAAATGAAGTAGAAGATTTAAAAAATATTAAATTCACAACTCCTAATTTTATTATTTTATCCTTTTTTATTCTACAGAACAAAAATCACAGGAAATAATTAATTTTATGCCGGAGACTGAATACTACTAATTGTTACTTAAAAGTTACATGTTTCTACAAAATGTACATGTATGGTAACAATGTTTAACCTTGAAAACGTGTCACAATACATGTATATTTTAATAAATGCTAACATAATCAGTTCAATAGAATGCAATAAATGCATGTATATGCACTACGCTATACTGTATATCGTAAATGTAGAAGATTGAAAACGGATGTGGTGTTTGTAATGCGAACTTTTGCCCACCAGGTCTATTCAAAGCAGGAAGACAAATGAATTCTGTAATTCGGGCCCTGAAACTTTTTACTTATTGAATTACAGAGTGATTTACCTATTCACGGCTATCAACAGATAGGCACTTCATCTTAACGATGAAAGCAGCACTCCACATAAATAAACAAACAAAGCATTCGTTTTTACATCGTCACTTGCCATTATATCCATGTTCGAGAAGGAATTTGATTTGCAATTAGCTAGTATATTTCCCAGAGCAAGAATTTAAACAAGTTTCACTTACATTCCGCCATTTTTCGACTGCAAGACAGGGCAATCTGTCAATTCTCTGTTTAATATTATCGGAGATTTTTGCCAGATGTTTTAATTTATATGATAATACATTGGGATTATTCAAGCTTATAAGGAAATGCTTCTAGGCAGATAGTGATGTGTGGGCGACTGATGAAACAATGAAATGATATATTCCGACACCGTAGGGCAAGCGTTCACCCCTAAAGGGGCACTCAAACAGAAGCTTTAAGAAATGATACTTTTGCCAACCGTGAAGGCAAATCGAGTAGCTAATTTGGTTTAAAAAATCCTTCAAGGTTATCGTTGTTTTAAGACCAATTAATGAATTGGTTTAAGTCTGAGTTAGGTCTGAGTACATCTATCATATGCAGAGCAAATGCTCAACCTTTCTATTGTAGCTAATATAGCGATGCAAGCATGAAACCAGAGTATGCTCTTGAAATCTTTATTAAAATGATGCACACATTTTTTAAACAAAGTACTGAAAGTACAAAAAGTATTTCGTAAAATAAAGTAAATGTATAACTGTATAATGTAAAAGATCCTAAAACCTATTTCGAATCAATCGAATGGTCAAATTTGGCACTTCGGGTACATCCTGAGACTTATTCCAAATACGGTTTAGTATTCTCCAGAGAAAAGGCTTTGCAACTGAGTGAAAAGCCTTACGTGACGACCTCAAGTAACTTTCTGAATATAAATTCAGAAATGTAAGGCTTAATGCGTCATGCTACATGTATAATATCTGAATGGGATGTTGAGCTCTATGCTTGTAATGCTAAAAATTAGGATACTCAGTTGGAAACAATACCACTCTGCAAATTAAAAATTCGCCTTCATACGTGTACATGTATATGCAGAAGAAATGTATTTAAATATGTATTTACGATACTATAAAATTCATTAAAAATATATTTCCAAATCATTTAACAACTCATTAAAATATATTTAAAAATACATTTAACAACGCATTAAAATATATTTAAAAATACATTTAACAACGCATTAAAATATATTTAAAAATACATTTAACAACGCATTAAGATATGTTTCAAAATACATTTCCAACTCATTAAAATATATTTAAAAATGCATTTCCAACACATTAAAATATATTTAAAAATGCATTTCCAACACATTAAAATATATTTAAAAATGCATTTCCAACACATTAACATAATATTTTAAAATACATTTCCAATACATTACAATATATTTAAAAATACATGTCAAAATGCATTTTTTTTAAAAAAATATTTTCATAATTTTTTCACAATATTTCATAATATTTCCACAACTTCAAAGGAATTTTTATGTGAATTTTGAAATGGATTTGAAATTAATCTGAATTACATTACATTTCTTTTCAATGTTTCCTAACTGAGTGAAAAAATAGTTGCAACATTTCTTCATTTCTATTTAAATAAAAAAAAATACAATGGGAATAATTCGACCGGAATGCACGTAGCATGATACGCCGCTTCGTTGCGCGTTCATTTGACCTTTAAGGTTGATTTATTTCTACCTTCACTTATTTTTTTAACAAAAAAAACATTGGGAAATGCAACGAATACGCGCGAGCCTGAATAATCTCTACTTTGTGGAGAAAACTATCGCCACATTTAGCAACATTTATTTCACTGGACAAATTCGGAATATTTAACAACTTGCACTACCATAAATTACATATGGTGCTCCATGGAGTGGTAGAATGTCAAGCACCGACTCAAGTAGTTTCCGAGTCTACCGGCTGAGTACCTACCAAATATCTGCATCGCCTCTTCGAGTTCAATTTTTCTTCCTTCAATTTTTCTCTCACTTTTCTTCTCACTTAGGAATTTTACTGCATGCCTTGGCATAAAATAGGTCTCGTGGAATCGTTTCCGGTATATACCGGAAGTATTAGCTCGTTATGGGAAAAATCTAATTTGATAATACTACCACGGCCATGGATTACAATCCTGAAAAGTGGTGTGAATTGAAGTTCCGAGCTTCACTTTCATGGATTTCTAATAATCTAATGGAAACGTTGAGAATGAAGAAATCTAGGTGCGTCTAAAAATAGACACGGAAGGTGGATGCATGTAAACCTATGGATAGAAAATTATTGGTAACTGCATTATACTGACGCACGCACGGAGTGTCCTACGATGCAGTATTTGACATTAAACTACTTGAGGACAAAATTGGAAACAATGAAATGCATTAAAATGTCGGGGAAGAGACACCTGCTCCTGTAGCACTTTGGCAGTTCAGATCGATGCCACTTTCATTAATCGACAGCATGAATAAAATCAAATAATTTTAATTTATGCAAATGCTCAACGTCAAGAAATTCGGGTATTAGCAAAACAGATTATGCAAATCGATATACAATTTAAAAACAATCTATAAGAGCATTGGCATTGACAGGATTACAAAAATTGGACCTTAAAGCTACGTCCACACTGGATCTACTTTTTGAGAAACAGAGCTTTTTGTTGCTAATTTCTGCCATTTGTTGGCATAAATTGTTTTACATAATCGTTTTCTTTTACATAAATTGGTTACCTAAATTGTTACTTGTTTACATAAGTCTGTTTCCAGGAACAACTGGATACACAAATTCAATGACAGGAAATTCAAGCATTTTCAAAACAAACTACTGTATACAAATCAATATACAATTTGAAAACTTCATCTAATGTATAAGAACATTTCCATTGACGAATTTAAAATAAAAAACCTTAAAGCTTCTGTTTGCATAAATTGTTTGACATAATTGGTTTTTTTTAACATAAATTGGTTACCTAAATTGTAACTTGCTGTTTACATAAGTTTGTTTCCAGAAAAAATTAAAAGTTCCTCTTTGTTTTCTCCAGTATGGACGTATATAGCTTTAGGAAACATCGAGTTATACAGTACATGTATCGCACAGAAAGTTGCACCAATCAGTTGAAAGTTTAACAAGAATTTTAAGTTCCATTAGTCGCACAATAAATGTCAAAATTATGTTAATACTTGAAATGGAAAATAATTTTTATGTAAGCAACATTTTGCAACGTTGTTTATTATCCAAAAGGCATGCCACCACTCCATTTAAAATGTTCATTCCATTTCCATTTTCAGGCATTGAACAGTTGAGCATTTGATGTACAGATCTTATAATTACTTCTTCCAACTCAAAGCAAACAGTTAAACTGGAACGCACGATTGTTTCTTATTTTAACTTCAAGAAAATTGGTTCTAATTTCATCAGCTTCAGTTTAAAGACTTTTTCTCGTTTATTTTAAGGCCCCATTGCGCTTCTACGTGAATAAACTCATCTCAAATTCTACCCAAAATTGCTAATTTAATTCGTGTTTTCCATCTCCTTGATTTACATTATGGTTGTTCAACATTTCGTATGAACAAATGAGCAGAGCTGAACTTCATACATGTACATGTATATATAAGGCAAGCAAACCGAGATCGTCCCATTTCGCTAATAAACCCTAATAAAAACTCACAAATTCTCAAATCTTTCTGCGAATTGCGCTATAGTGTCCAAGAGCGCACATGCCGATGTGCAAATCGATAAGTTAAGCCCATTCGAAAATCAACCGGATGCCGCAGTTTCTTCGAGGAGGACGCCTTTCGATGCAGTAACTTTTGAAAGAAACCCTGACATTGACATTCACCCGAGCTTTTAGTTGGGGGTGGGGGCACCCAATCGAACCCGAATGACGTCATCGTGACGTTTCATAGCACAAACGTGAAGAGGATATGGCTGCATTGCCCTTTTTTGCAGGCGCCGAGAAAGTGCAATAATTTGGTCCCGAATGAAATTGAACACGTGAATGATGAATGATTTCACGACAATGATCCAATTCTCGTGCGATATTACCAAAATACCCTGTTTTTTCTTGGCTCCCCGCAAATGGATGATACAAAAAAACCTCTTAATGGCATATGTGGGAGTCACGAAACTGCGTATTAAGCTTATTTTTAATCAAATGCTCTTTGGAGAAATGGGTACGGTATGCGTGTCTTGTAAATTGCGTGGAATGCGTGTCTAACTCAATTTATGAACTGTTGCAAACATGTGCAAGTACAGGAAATCAGACGTTGATCCAATTTACACGAAGAACCGTTTTGGTTTCATCTTGCATTGTCAATGAGATTTAAAAAAGATGCAATGGATTAGCAAATGATAACAATTCCACAAAAAAATTATATGTTTAACAGTGAAGAAAAAAAAAGGGAAGAACAAAGATCAAAACTCGACGAGCTTGTAACGAAGTATACAACCGAACCTCTTTAAGTTGAGTTTCAAAGACGTCACGTTTTCGTTCTTTTAAATTGTAGTTCTTATAATGTCAGAGTCAAACAAAACATGATTGCAACGATAAGAACTAAAGTTTTATCGAAGTTTGAATACAATCCTAACAGCTAGTGCATCTGAATGGGATCATGCTGCATTAATCAGGGAATTCTCCGTTATAACGTATATTTTTCATATTTTATAAAGCTCGTTTTAACGCAAAATAGTGCGAATGTTTGGGAACTTGAAAACTCATTCGCTTTAGCCGATATTTTTTTTTACTTAATTCAGAATTCAGAATCCGTATAAAAAGAAGAAAATAACATTATTCGACCATGCCCTATAAGTGGATTGGAGATGAGTTCGTACTATCAGAAATTCGTGCAAAGCGAGATATTCTTAACGAAGTTCCAATGTATACACTATAGTTATGGAGATTTTAAAAGATTAGCGAGGAGTTAAATTTAAATTAGAATTTTAAATTTGTAAGAATGTCAATTAAGTATCGAAATTCGAGCGTAAAGTACCACAATTTGAATCCAAAATATTGAAAGTATAGGCTACATGTACATGTATATTTAGATGGAAATACGCGTATGTCTCAACATAATCACTAAGAATTTGCCCCAAAAACAAATCCAGGTTATAGCATGTGAAAAGATTTGAATTGAAATCTTATAGCTTCTTTCAATCCCATCATTTAACAAATGAAAAAAAATTTAAACTTCTTGTTGAAATTAAGTTAATCCCAGATGGATTTAGTAAATACTGTATACAAGAATGTAGTTACTTAGGAAAGTAGATTAGAATTTACAGAGCTTTGGATAATTACAAAGACGGTTAAATATTTGCCAAGGAGATTCAAAAGGTTGTCCTAATTTCAAAACTAAGTAAATATCTGCAATTTTCCATTTAGAAATGATGTTGTTCAAACAAATTAAGCTATAGATAATTCAAAAAAATGCCTTGTTTGATCATAGTAAAAAAATACTGAAACTATAAAGATATAGGGAGAGTTGAATAATCCACTTGTGACAATTTAAGACTTGGAAATTATATCTCTACTAACCAAAATTTAAATCTCCATATCTTACTAGTGTGTGGTAATTATACGTGTAGGAGTTCACCATGATTTTGAGAAACTAATTAAGGAAATTTTTCCTTAAAAAAATTTAAGGTTTACATTAATGGAAATTTAAAACTGACAGAAACTAATAAGCCAGAATTAAATATCATCATAACGTGTCCTGCATTTCATCTATTATGAATGAAGTTCATGGTCTTACGAAGATGCCAGCTCTAATTCAGTCTTAATATGTCATTAAAAATGTCATTAGAGATCCGGGCGAATTAATGAAGGAGCAATGACAGCTTCCTTGCGTAAAAAAACAGCCTGGATTTGCATATAATGCAACATGCAAGGTAAAATAATTATGATTTTGACAAAATTTAAAATTAAAAATAATATTTAAAAATTTTCTGATTTATAAAAATACCTTACATGTGGATCCATTAATTGTTGGTTCCGTAATATCTACGATTGAAGTAAGCAGACTAAAGCAGTATTTATTATTAAATACAGGCGAAACTAACTCATTAAGACGAACTCGTTTAATGCAAATTACTGATAGTATAAACTAATTGTCAATCCCATCGACTAACGTTAATTTCTTCGTTTACGATGAACTAGGATAATACAATTTTTTGGTTAGGATGAACAAAATTTCGAAATCTCAAGCATTCAAGATATATTTCATTAAATCGAACCCATGCACAATTTTTGATGAATTACACGAAGGTCTATATATCGGGACTTCTCGAGAGACTGTTTAATAAAACAACGCAGTTCGAGTCAAATTTGAATTTATCATTTATTTCTTTTCGTTGAAATATCGTTTTTTTTTTCTAACTTCTGAAAATACGAAATAAGGTTCGAAAATATATTTTCTAAAATTGTCTTTCCAAACAACAAAAATAATACATAATTTAATTTAAAAAATATATAAATGTATTCAAACAAAGACAAATTTCCAAACGATATGCTTGTATACATTTTATAAAAATGATGATTATTTTTCAAAAAAATAGTCATTGAAAGCGAAAAAATAAAATAACGAACTTGTTTTGAAAAGTGATTTTTTTCCAAAATAAATGACAATGCCTCTTAAAATGCGTTTATTTTCTAAATTTCAGATAACATTTTCATGAAAATTATGACAATTTTTCAAAATACAAGATTTCTGCTGTTTAAATGTCATAGAATAATTATTTTTAGTGAGTTCGGTTAATGAAATGGTCCAAGTAATATGATGACAGGTGCATGCATTTGAATAATTAATTATAATACAATAAACGCATTATCACAAAATTGGGGAAAGAATTAATGTTTTACTAAGACAAAAATAAAAAACTAATAAGCCGAATCATAGATACAAATAAAAACTAAAGTTCTACGTAAAAATGATTGCGCTTATTATCAATTGAGTCTGATTCACTTAAAGCACTCGATCATATTATCAAAGCTCGAATCGTAAATATTCATCTCAAATCACTGATAGGAAATTGCTTATAATGTTTTTGTAGGAATCTTAAGTTCATCCAACCCAAATTCGACTTTTCCTCTGAATAACAAATTTCGCGCACGTAAATCCGAAATTATAACTTCCTTTCATTTTTCATTATTACTGAGAAGGGGTACTGAACTTCGATACTGTATATGAAACAGCTTCATTAACAGAAGAACTTGTTTCTTTTAAGAAAAAAATCTACGTGGAAGATGAAATTAGGTGGAAATCCTGATAATCCTGGATAAAAAAACCCTGAGAAATGGAAATCCATTTTTCATAAGAAAACATCCTGGCACCAGAAAAGAAGAAGTGAAACCAATGAACTTCTGTTTAAGTTTATACATCTATACATCATCGGAAGTAAGAATGATTTCCCTCCGCTCGGGGACGCACTGTGCATTACAATAATCTAAGAAATAAATAACCATTGGAAGAAATCCTACAACTTCATCAATATAATTCTTTGGATCATTCTTCACAGATGTAATAAATGTAACTTCTTGTTTCGAGCTGAAGTGCCTCACTTATAAAGCCGTCGTCCTTGTGGCACTTAAAAAATTGTCCAATATTTCCGTTAAAACTGAAAGTACTGTCATTGACTAATGTCCGCATCCCAGACCTAGACAGGTATTAAGCTTTCTTAATGCGAATTGATTAGAACACTATAAAAATATCTTCATAAAAATCAAGACATCCCATAAAAGCATCTCAGGAATACATGTTAGACACGAATTGTTGCTTGAGAATGATTGTAAAATACCAGTTCAGTCAGGATTTAGCGCCATTGAAGGTTGATTGGAAGGTTAAATGGAAAATTTATCAAGAGGTTCTCAATTACTACTATCTGTAGCACATTAACTCAAAAAAGAAAAAAAATACATGTACATTGAAGAGTGCCATGTGGTTTAATCAGTGGAGGTTTTTCGAAAATAGTTTTAAGTATAAAATTAAATAGTTATGAAAATTTTTACCACAGATAACGAAGGGAAATAATTAAAAATTTTACATATTTCAGCTTCAGTTAATTTTTCATTTATACCTGTTGTGCGTATTTATCACCAGACGGTGCTTTTCAACATTATCATAAAGTTTCTTTAAATGTTTGCATTTATAATTATGGCATTGGAATGGTTATAGTAAACTAATATCGAAAATACATTTACGGTTAAATTGTAACATTGTACGTCAAAATATTTTTTCTATAAATTTTCAAACTTACTGGAATATCATTAACGTGTTGCGTACTAATACATGTATAATGACCAATATATTACATTTCTAGTACATGTTTTTAAAAAAATCATATAAACAAATGTATTCCACATCACTTCAACAACCTCTAATGATGTAATATTTGCTATTTTACAAACATATTTTATCCGACAAATAGGTTTTTACTAGAACAGAAATCGAGGAAGATCCCAAAATGTTCAGAAAAAAATGCAGAAAAGTGTTTCAATATACTGCTGTTTGCTGCTCATACATTGCAGAGTATGATGGCCGCAATGTTCTTGCCCTTGTTGATCCCACACAGTTTCGTCTGAAACTTTTATTGACCCTAACTCTCTGACTTCAGACATTCGAACCGAATTTCGCTAATGGCCCGTAAAAACAATCTCCAAACGCGATGATTTAAACCCATGAAACGTTTTCGTTTTAGCCCTTCCCTGGGGCTAAGTGACGAGTAAATCAGACTGCGCAAACGCCATAGGTCCAAATCCAAAAAAAATCTGAAAAAACGAATTGTGATGATGGGTCAGGTATTGTTCGCATTGGAATAAAGAAACGTTTTATCTTGCATGGAAGAACAACCAGAGGTCACTGATCGAAATATATACAGAAGTATAAAAGGCATTCAAAGATGCTGCGATTTGTTGAATAGTTCCGGACTCTTATGCTGGATTCAGTCATCTGGACAACATTTTTGTACAAAAATACCAAACGAGAATATGTTGAGATTAGATGGTGCAGTCGCAGTCGTGAATAAGATCATTATTGCTTTTGGATAATTACGTCATTTTCACCAAATTTGCCTTAAGGTTAGAGCTTTTAAAAATTATAGCATTTTCCAAATTTGCAAACTTTTCATTTATTAATTGGTTTTTTTTTTTTACAAATGTCCTTTAATTATCAAATGTTATATAAAATAAATTCGAAGAAAAAAAAAATAAATAATATACAGTATATTGCAACAAATGAGACATGGTGATAAAATTGTCTATATTCAGTATAACATGTTAATAATTCAGTATGTTTGATTTGTATACATGTAATCAGTATCCTTAAACAATTTACCAAACAGTCATTTAAGTTTCAGAATATTCTATATTCAAATGTATTCTAAAAAATTCAATTAGACATGTATTTTATCAAATGGGCAAAAATCTTATTTTTTAAAAAAAAATGAATCAAAAAATCAATCCAGATGTACATGTACGTCCGCGCAATTCTGCCAGATTATTGATTTTTAACCATAAAGTAAAACTTTCATACAATTTCGAACAACCCAATGTTATTTACATACAGTATATGTCGCATTATATAATAATAAGAATATTTCCAATAATTTTGATTTCTACAGTTAACGAAGGAAACAGTTAAAAAATTTGGAATTTCCTAAAGTTTCGAAAATTCCTAAAGCACCTTCTACATTCTATAGTGATCAATACCTGAAACGCGAGCGAAACTTTAAAATCCATTACCTGAAACTATCTTCGGCAAAAAATCTCATAAAGAACGGAACACCAAGAGGTTCTCTTAAAAAAATCAATAAGGCGAAGCAAAGTATATGCTCGAGCATCCTCCAAACGATGGTAAAGCACTTCCCAAAGTTGATTGAAAATTTCCAATTTTCCAGTTAATTAAACGCCCATTCTTTCAGATATCGTTTCGGAATTCCAGCCAAGTATTGCATATTAAAAACAAATTGGGAAAATTAAGCTGACACAAAACATCGATGCTCAACCGAAACAACAACAGGGTTGCCCCAGAAATTTCATTTTCAACTTCCCTGACTTATAAACATAAAAATTCAAAAATGTTTTAAAAAAATTAGCATGAAAACATTTTGAAAATTTGAAAAACTTTGTATCCGGAAAAAAGTTGAAAATTTGGGCTTGGAAAAGGTTGGAAATCATGCAAATTTGTATTACGAAGATTTTGAACATGTTGTAAATTTGTACTCGAAAAACGTGTAAAATTTTGCACAACTCAAACTCGAAAAAACTCGAAAAACGCGGACAATTTTGCTTTATGTCCTCGGAGAACGTGGAAAATTTTGCAAATTGTACTTGAAAAACGTGGACAATTTTTGCAAATTTGTACGCGAAAAATGTGGACAATTTCGCAAATTTGTCCTCGGAAAACATGGAAAGTTTTGCAAATTTGTCCTCGGAAAACATGGAAAAGTTGGCCAATTTGTAATCGGAAAACGGGGGAAAATATTGCAAATTTGTACTCGAAAAACGTGGAAAGTTTAGCAGATTTGTCCTCGGAAAAAGTGGAAAATTTTGCCAATTTGCCTCTGAAACTAATGCAAATGGCATACAAATGCCATATCTAGCCATTTTAATATCCCGAAAATTCCACATCATCTCAGGCAGTTTTTGCCACATCAAGTATCGTCTTCGGGATAGGTTAAACGTGTTAAATGGCGTAAATGCGCGAGAACAGTTCTAAGAAAACAGTTCCAGAAATTTACGAGGCGAATCTCGCCGCACCCTGGTCATCTTCGGAGATTGAATGGACAACAAAAATTCGCGATAAGTGACCAATGGGCCAGGCATCGGAATCGGAGCGTTGATGGAGTTATTCCCCTGGCAACAAACTGCCTATAATAAAGGAGCATTAGGCTGGAGAATGAAAGTGAAATTTGGGAAAGAAAAGTCGCAATTTACGATAGTTTTGCAAATCCGTGCTGTCATTTCCACCAAGTTCAACACACTCGGCCATTGTGCGCCATGCGCGCCAGGACCTCGAAAAGCCGATGTATAAATTCGAGCAAAATTACGGAGGCTTTACGTGGGAAAAGTGAAAGATCGAAACGAACGCATTTATCATGGGAGCACTGCGACAAAACTTTCGGAAAAAGAAGAAAAAAAAAACCTCATTAGTTTATTCAATGGCCTTGTTTCTTGGCGTCGTGATACCAGGAGGCAGTGCCCTCGCTCCTGTTCAAAAAACCAAAAATCCATACGCGCTTAAATAGTTTTTTTGGGAGGGGGGTTCTCTGGGCGATAAGATTTTCATTGCTCTTATCATCTCTCTAATCTAAAATGCGTGGAATTTAATATTCTGACCACTTAAGAGTCGTTCCCTTCCTCTGGAATGTGTGTGTACTTGCCAGATAAAAAGCTGATACGTATTTCAAAGTCAAGACCAGCTCCGTATAAAACTGAAATAAAAATAAATGACTTCGACTATATTTCACCGAACGCCTGTCTCCAGAGACTTTTTTTTCTTTTCAACCTCAGATAAAATCGTACAACATGCGCTACTTTGCAATTTACAAAATAAAATGATAAAAAATATTTTCTTTTTTTTTTCTAAACCGAAACAAATTGAATACTAGCCGAAGTAGGTTTCACACTTACGAGTCGTTGGGATTTTTACTGTCTTCCACTGAAAAATATCCAAAGTGATGTTCAAGGTTAAAGCATTTGCCCGATAGTCGCCGAGTAAGATATTGATATTTTTTTCAGCAAGTATTGATCAAGATGTTGATGGTAAATGATGAACTCTGCGAAGGACATTTTTACAGCAGACCTCATAATCTCTAGATCCGATCTTGACAATTGCGAATGATAAAAAATACATGCACATTTTTCATTACTTGCAGTGACAATTCTTGAGCAAACTTTCAAAATTAGATAATAAAGTTTGCTTTCGTACTTTAATACGGACATCACTATATGAAAAAGTTGATTCAAGTATTTCACTTTATAGAAAACTATCTGGAAATCCCGGCTATTCCCGGGTAATGTGATTGTCCGTTGAATTCATACAGTAGCCAAAAAAAAGTATGAAAACAGTAGGAAAATTGCTGTTTTCGAGAAAAAGAAATGGTGGATTTCTTAAAAAAAAACATTTATAATGACACTTACAGTAAATGGATTATGTAACAACAGCCAGAATTTTTTTAAAAATATATAATTTAATTTTAAATTAATAAAAAACGAAAATTCCACGGCAAAAAAAAGTATGGAAACACCCTCCTATACTGGTTATTGTTAGGTTGTTAGATTGCTCTAAAATGCATTTGTAATTACATCGTTTTAAGGCTATTCTTTCATTACTTGCAGTGACAAATTCTTGAGCAAACTTTTAAAACTAGAGAATAAAGTTTGCTTTCGTACTTTAATATGGATATCATTTATGGAAGAGTTGATTCAAGTACTTCACTTTACAGATTTAAAAATATTTAACATAGGGGTAGGGTACTCTTTGAAGCCATTTATGCAAAATGGACATGCTAATTGGTTTATAAACCAATATCTAAATCTATGAAGAGTTAATTCAAGTAATTCAATTTATAGAAATTTTCAAAAATTGGTATTGATTAGTTGAATACATTAGGGGTACTCATTCAGAAGCTTTGAGAATGGCACTTTGACAGTCTTGAACCCATTTATTCAAAATTGGCATCCTAATTGGTTTAAAAAGTGGCTAAGGTTATTTAGTCACGCATTGACACCCCTTTAAATGCGTCCAAACTGGAGGAAACATAGAGGAACTCTAATGTGTTGCTAGCTAATTGTTCCAGGAACAAAAGTATGTAAACAATTCAAGTAACAATGTACTGTACGTAATTTATTCATGTAAAAAATTACACAAAACAATGCATGTAAACAAATTTCAGCAATTTGCAACAAAAAGTTCCTACAAGTTTTCTCCAGTGTGGAGGTAGCTTTACATGCAACTTCAAAGTTTCTTCCAGTTTCATCTTCAAGTTTTATTCACGCGCTTCCAATTTATTATATTTTCCAAAGTTCATATAGTGTGCTAGTTGAGCTCAATTGCACTATAAGCAGTTGTAAACCTAACTAACCACAGACGCACCACATGGAACTTTAAATAGGTGTGGTGCGCTTTTTGTGGCCCAAAAAAATTTCTAAACTCAGTTAAAGGTCGGATATAAAGCGAAATGTTCGGTCGACCATAAGGATAACACGCATAAAACGAGTGCCAAATTCAATAAAAATTTGCAGGAACTCTTCTCTTCCCCATTTCCAGGACTATAAAACGAAGCGAGTCTAGAATTTCTAGTATAAATAAAACTAACCAATCATTACGAGTTGCTGCACCCAGTGGCTGCAAACGGGGCAATAATTTAGGAGCTATTTTTGTGCTTCTTATTCGAATAAATTATATTTAATAACCCATTGCTTTCCTGGAAGCGTTTAATTGTTAATTAGGGCATAAATAAGACATATTAATTTCTCCCCCCCCTCCTTTGTGGACATTAAACGAAAAGCACATGGCGTGTTTGAAAAAGAGCGTTTAACTTTTACGATTTTATCAGCTGCTATAACACTGTATGAAATTTTTTTCGGGGGTAAAAAAAACCTGCATAGTACTTAAAATATTTCTCCCAAATTTGGGTCAAGACAAACGCATACAAATCAAAGTCTATTATTAGTGAGTTTTTGCTGTCGTTTTCTTCGGTTGAATGTCATAAAATTCCAATAACGCAGAGGTCAGTTTCATACTTCTCCCAAGTAAATCATACCACTTAAATTACCATGATTTCCAACGAGCGCAATTTTAGTGTTCGTAAATTGGCAAACAATACTTCGAGAATCATCTCAAAAATAATAATAATAGTAATAAATAAGTAAAAAAACGTCACGAAAGATGACCTCAAAATAAACAAAAAGTGTTTGAAAACGTAGTTTGTTTTAAATAGTGTGTGAAGGATGGCACTCCTATCTAATTTACAAACTTCCGCCACACGTACATGTACGTTGGGTGTTGCCTAACTTGGAATAATTAACTGCCCTCCTAATTTTGCAAATAACGTGAAAATTCCCTTCGGACATGCACTGGGATTCCTGTGGTGCAATTTTGTGATGGTTAATTGTTTAGGTCATACTCGATAACATTTGCAGACGGCAGGTTTGGAGGTTTGGCAGAATTTGAAATCATGGGATGGCCAACTCAGTCAAGATCTTTGTAGTTTCAAAGAACAATCAAAGCCATCTTCTCTAAAAGCCAAAATCTCTAATTTTTTTTCAACTTCTGAAATCTACTTTGCGGATACATTGCATCACTTGCCCATAAATCAAATTTTATTCATTCAATATGAAAAGGAATGGAAAGGTAATGATTTCTACAGCGTTTCAGTGATGTTGATACAATTTCTTAATATCAAGTTTGAAAATTTTCAAAGAGATAAAATGAAGTTACAGTACATGAAATGTATTTACTCATTTTTTTGCACCAACTTCATATCAATTTTATAGCTTCAATATTCAATGGGGTTGAATGCGGAATGACATTTATGAAAACATTTATAAATTAATAATTTTTATTTTACAATTTTTGTTTTACAATTTGACAAAATTGCAGGAGGTGAAATCCCGATTTTAAGTTGAACCTGTACTGGGTTGTTTCAGGAATGCTTTAACTAATTAAACGACAATGCATAGGATGTCATGCACTATTATTTTTATGTTGAAATTACATTTCATTGAAGAAATTACGATTATCCACCACCCTTAACGTTTTGTTTGGTCTGGTGTTTTATATACTGTAAATGTACATGTAGCCTACATTGTACAATAGGTGTCCAACCTCGAATATCTTATTGGCATCGTTTTAACAAATTCTTCTCAAAGATTAAGATAAACTGACTTTAAAATGTTATAAAAGTTCAATATCCTTGCAAATTTAGCTTTCTTGTTGAACTGCACCAAGACCTTCCTCAAAAGTTGTTAGAAATTTCATGTAAAATCGAAAGAGTTGCCCCGCAGCTTTAATTGCACTAACTACAATAATATTGCAATGTTGTTCAAGTTTCGCACATTAAACACGGCGATGAAGGTGCAAATAATTGAATTTTAACAATGGGAAATTTAGAATGTATAGTTCTAATGGGTCAGTGGGTGAAACATTATGTCCATTGTTTCTATTCTTGAATTTTAACGCCTTTGGCACAAATTGCAAGCAGCGCCTTGTTTGCAGAGCTTGCTTAATTTCCACATTATACTGTTCAGCAAGCGACTGAATTTTATGGAGTTAAACCTTGTGAAGTTTAAAAATAGAACAGTTGAAACGGAAGGGGGACTTATGCGACTCTTCGTAATGTTATAGTTAATATAGAATAGACTATAAATGTTCTCAATTAAATTAACGGCCACGAGTCACTTCGTCATAAAACTATAGGGGATTACTGAAACCATATAACGTTTAGAATGTTGCTAAGCTCGGTCCCCTAATAGTATCATACAAACATTAAAGTCATTAAGCATCATTTACACAAGTTTTATGAAATTCGTCACTTGAATATTAATCGCAACTTGCCTCTAAAAATACATGGAGTGCATTCAGGTTGCACCCCTATAAAATAATATCAACCTATATGGTTGGTTTTGGTAATAAAGCAAAGGGAATGGGCTAGCATAGGAATTTAATTTTTTTTTAATATCCAATATGACTCCTGTTAAATTAATTAAAAACTTCAGCTTTTAAATGTTGTATGTGTTGATCAGTAGAATGTAGATGGCGCATTTTGAAACTAAAATAAAATTTTCAAAAATTTTACAATTCAATGGTTGGGATATTTCAAAGTGAATAATTCGTGTTTCGCAGAATTTTATTTCCGAAAAGATTTGATTCTATAAAATAATATCACTTTATGGTTGGTTGGTTTTGGCAATAAAACATTGGAAATGGGCTGGCATGGGAGTTTAAAAGTTTTTGAATATCCAATATGACTCATGTTAAATTAATTAAAAACTTCATCTTTTAGCTGTTAATATATGTGTTGATCAGTAGATGGCGCTTTTTAAAACTAATTAAAATTTTCAACTATTTTACAATTCAAGAGTGGGGAAATTTCAAAGTGTGAAATGCGCATTTCTCAATACTAATGGACTACTGGTGGCAGACCGATCTTTTCAAATATTTGAATTACAGAATGCGCAAGTAACGTCACAAGTAATGCTTCAAACATATCATGAAACACATTGCATTTCGATGTGGTATAACACCATAAAAATATAAGTATTTCTCGAAATATAAATGTCATGGGAGGTACTTGACATATTCAACATGCCTGCTTATTTGAAAAGCAAGCTGCCAAATACAGCATTTAAAATTCTGATTTCAAAATTTGCGAAGGTTAACCTTTCACAATTGTCGATAGCGTCAATCTAAAGCAAGCACGAACTTTTGCATATTTTTTAAGTGAAAGCGCCGCCGCACCTCCTGGCGGTATTTGCCGACGAAAGGAGGCCCTGAAGTGCTTCTTGACGAGTTGTCGCAGAAACATTCCCGCTATTTGCAATTATACGCGAAACAAATAAGATGCAATTTTTATGGCAGGTTGTCATGCTAATTAATATATTGCTGAAATATGAGGTAGGCCTCCGTGGGCAGAGCTGTCAATAAACAAGCTAGGCAGTTGAGCCCAGCCACTCGAAAACAAAGTGCAGAATTTAGCTTTGTTTTACGACATTCAATAAGCCGAAATGAATGTCCGAATGCGACCATTAATAATGCAATGAACTGCAACAAGCGACCTCTCCCGCCATTTCCGCAAAGCCTGGGATTTCCCCGTCCAGCCCATGTTGTACCTACAGCGATTTCGTTTCTAGATAATTTTATTCGGACAACTTTCGCCGGGTTAAATTTTTTTTTTAAATAAAATTAGAAGTGCTCGTATATTCAATCAAAACACCCAATCTCGCATATCCGTTTTGCACGTGCGTATTCTGAGAAAAAAAACGACAAAAAAATGCTAATTGTTTCAGCCAAATATAGGTCGTGGTAAATCAGGAGTCATGAGTACATAGCCTCACAGATGATTTGCTTCGCTGATTAGGTTTTACTCCGAACAGGTAAAAGCTGCCCACATTGACTTTGACGAGAAATATATTTTCCGCAAAGATCAATAATCCCTTAAAAATAGGGCAATGCACTGAGATCTCGCTAAATTTACACCTGAAAACTTTTCCATTTACATTTTTGTCAGTTTAAGATCCAAACAACAAGTAAAGTTATTGCCCACTCGCTGTTTACGTATTGTTTCTGTAAAGTTTCATCTTAAAAGTTCAATGATCACTTTGTTTGTACTTGAAATCCTTTTCATTTTCACGAAAAGGTGATACTGCAATTAATGATTTTGCGCTATCCGAGAAAACGTGGAAACTTTCCATTCGTGAATTAAGTCAGAAGCGTTAAAAATTCAAGTCCAGCTTAAAATAAAATTATACGTAAAATATTTACTTACATAAACGTTGAATTATTAAACAAGGTTATTTCGACAACAAAAACACCCAAAATTATGTTTTTATTAAAGTTAAAAAGCATTGTTGAACTCGTGTTATCTGATTTTGTTCAATAAACCATCCGACACAATGTTCATTCTGCTGTGAAATTTGACAAGGGGTAGCATTGTCTGTAAACATGACCAAAGAACAAACAGTTGCGGAAACTTTTCAAAATTTGGAATAGTGTATTCAGAACAACTTTATAAGTTTTTTTGCCTCAATAATCAAGTTAAACAATTCGACGTGAGTTTGTAAAGGTTTTAAATAGAATTAAGAATTTTACAAAGAATTATTTTACACCCTTTAAAATTGTTCGAGTGTTGTAATACTTACTGAAGGTCAAAACACTATATGTGAAATCAAAACATGGACAGTAGAAAACAAGTCTGAATAGAAAGTTCTCCAAAATTCAAAGTAGTCTTGTAACATGCATAATAATGTAAGAAATAAATTAAATCTGAATTTTCATTTCTGTGGCAACATAAATCCAAATGTCCTGATTTTTCTTCCACGAACTATATCTGTTCCATCCGACAAACTACAGTCAGAAACCTTGCAGAATTTCGCTTATTGTCAACCACTTCTTAAATTCGTCCAGAGCCTCTGTGAAGACATTTTTGGTTGGAGGTCGTCTGCTATTTCATTGCTTTCAAAGATATTTGTCGAGATTGATAATATTTTCTAATTTTTTTTTGCATAGATTTCAGTATTTTTGCATTATGTTTTTTATGGCGACCTTTTTAAGTATTTCTGAAATTTGTTCCCTGTGCTTACTTACATGAAATAAAAGGATTTTACGATGACTCCAATAATTCAAAAATACTGAAATTTTTTTTTCTAACGAAAAAAATTTCGACGAATGTCTATGAAAACAATGAAGTAGCAGACGACGTCCAACCAAAAATGTCTTCACGCCTCACTCACCAATGAGCTACATGTATTTAAGCATTACCAAAATATTTTCTGTGAACGATATTGAACAAATTTTCTGCATCCTCCATTTTACATCATTGGCACGTGACATCACTGTGTTGAATTTGCATTGTGGGATAAATTCCAGTATATATTTTATATAGAAAACACAAACCAGGAAAATGAACTGTTAGCGGTGTGTACATCAAGGCGTTCGTCTTTCTTCACCATGTTTCATTTCCAGAAGGGAGGGTACTCCTCAAATCTGGGGAATTCTGAACCGAAGCTGCAAGCCGCAGTATTCCAAGGTTCGTTTGAAATTGCTCGCATTCCCGAGCAATTATCCCTAAAATCCCCGGAGGTTTGAATATCGGAGTGATGACTATACAAAAAAATTAATTACAGATTATTTTGGTACTTTCAACTTCAAAATTGTACGTATTGGCGTCCACGACCTGCTATTTCCTGCACTGATTGATAACGTGTCGATTGGATAGTAGATAACGGTTCTTCGTCAGTTTTTTGGAAATCGGCCATTATAATTTCCTGATACTTTCATTTAATTTGGACATTACTGCATGTTTATTGCACGTTGCGCACGTGACAAGCACACCAATCATCTTTAACCTCTAGCTTATCTGGCAGAGTATTACCAAACAAAAGTCGTTTAGGAAAGTTTTACAAATTAAAGAGGCAAAGCAGAAGATCGGTAAACATGTCCCCGAACAATTAAGGAAAGTTCCCGGAAGCTAACGCGTTGCATCAAGCGATAAACTGTCCTTCAGCGCATCTAACGACAGTTAATTGCAATATGCGGCGACGCAGTTTATCATAAAAACATGTCTCCTGTTGCCAATGCTGTAACTTCCGTTGCCAATAAGCGCGTAAACAAGTGCGTTTTGCAACGTTAACCTAAGGATGTTAAGCCCAGGACAAACAATAGCAATAAACCAAAACTAAAAATCGTAAACCAGAAAATATAAACTTAAACTTAAATTGTTTCTAAAAACAAATTATATAAACCAGTTTTCATAAATCTTGAGTGTATATACATAGGCCTACTGCAGAAACCATTTTTGCAAAATGGATTTTTTGTGTGTGCAAAAGCCTTTTAGACTTAACGACAGCAAATGCCACTAAAAGTTCGATAATTTCTCCTTCTATTAAACTCAAGAGCTGTACGTTTGTTGTTTATCATGTAATAATTAATTAATTGTGTATACAGTTTCGTAATTCAGCATTAGTTTAAGGTAGTCAATAATTTTTTTGTTCTTAAAAACGTCTTGAAATATGTGAGAGACTGGAGAAAATTAGCACACCATCACGTTAGTATATAGGTGCATTAGTATTTTCAATTCTATTATTTTCCAGTTCTCTTAATTTGTCTAGAAGTAAACATAAAAACATAAAAAAGTTTCTCAAAAAAGTTTGCAACAACATTTTTTTCCAGAAACCTTTCAAGAAACGTTTCTGCATGATCTTGGTTTTTAGTTTTTTACTAGTGTGTTCAGGGCTTTGCTTAAGTTCCTGTTTGT
>JAQGAO010000669.1:0-31120 GCA_034697705.1 Ommatoiulus sabulosus | reverse complement strand
CCCACCCTACATGAGGACGTACTTTTTGAATGGCCCCTTATGACGGTCAAGGTGAATATTTTACAATATCGATGTTTTTCAGAAAAGCTTGGCAAACTATACTGTATACAAATACCATTGGAACTAATGTGAATTTATTCCATTTATCCAAGCTTAGGAAAACAACATACTTATATATTATGGAACACATGAAACATATGCTCGCAAGTCTGCAGGTTTATCAAATTCAATTGCATGCAGATTCCAATAAAACCTTTCATCTAATTTCAATTTTCTACCATGTAATCAATCCTCAGAAAGGCCTTCGAGGTAGATTTAACCGAATAGTACTTAATTAAATTAATTCATGAACTGCCTCCAGTCTTAACCTTTGAAATATCAAAGGGTTGGATATCTGAAATCCCAGGCCACCCAAGACCACATCTTCAATTAAATTTAACTTAGTTTATAAATTAAATGAACTACTGAAACTAAGTCAGAAGAAAAGAGCAGTTGCCCTATCCTTTGGGCTCACATATGTACATCAGACAAACGTTAAAAGCTTAATCAATGTTCAATCGAAAATGCCATCGGCGCATGCGTAGCAAGCCTTTGCACATCTGTAAAGAGCGAAAATCTGAATTGCAATGAAAAACCAAACAATTGAACAGCCGGCGCGTAGACAATCGTGAATTGTTGCAAATTGTTTACAACATGTGGACTTCACACTTAAGCTTGTTTCCTCAATTAAAATGTATTCTTTACTCCGTGTTTATAATTGCCATTCTATATCTACACTGTACATGTAAACACACTGTGCCACATCCAGTTGCACATCCATGTTGAAACTATCATGTCGGTACTGCTAACATGTAAGTTATGCCATATAGAAAAGTTGTTAAAACCTTTTTAACTGAAGCACATTCCAGCTACTGATTTTCGAACACTGACTCCCTTTTATACACAGTATGTTTATGCCCACCAGTTCTCTTGCTTTAAAATCTGACCATTGTTAGCTTGATTGAGCAAACATAAACAATGCACATTTGATTAACAACAGTTGTTATTCTTAATATACATGTATGCATTTGCATAACAAATTGAAGATATACATGTAGTATAAATTCAGGATTTGGCGCATTCCATTGGTCGATTTTGTTAAATGTAATGAGACGCAGGAATGGACTTTCAAAAGATAGCTGGCTACAAGATTTTATGCAGTAGATACAATTTAATAATGATGGGTTCCATTGCAACGATCGAGGATAATTAATCCGATTAAAATTGGGTAAATGGATTAGCCTCTCTACCATTCATATATGGCATTATATACGCTAACTTCAAGGTACTGAACTGAATTGACACAAAGTTGTTATCACTTCATGCTTGTGAGAGGAAATCCCACCGTTATCCGAATACTGTACCACAACAATTTCTATAAAAAAGAGAAAAGGGTGTTCGATGTCCTGAATAAAATATACAGAAAAAAAACCCTTATCAAAGCTTGAGATATGATAACCGGATAGTTTTCAACTCAAACCTCAATAGTGGCATTCTGACCCGTGACTAGTGAAGAAGCGTGACGTTTTCCGAGTTCAGACACAGCAGACAAAGAAGCAGTCAGGCAAAATGTAAGTTATACGCACAGAGTAAAAACTATAAACTATTGAGCCCCATTCAGTCAGTGCATTAAACCCCGCGCTGTAAACAACCGTTATAGACTAACCGAAAACACACTGCTTTGATTATAAGTTTACACCAACCATTACCAATGTAAATGAGGATCAGATGGTCGCTGGCTACTACTATCTCATTCCAACACGACATTCGTGCGCTTTTATTTATTATTTTTTGCTCGGTGCAATAAGATACACTTAAGTAGCGATGCATCAAAGTGCATATCGTGCATATTTCTGACAGTGTTTAAGGTCAGGATGAATGGCAAGATTGTCCGATGGAAAGGAAGTTTATCAAGACGAAAAAAGAAAACAGTCTCCGCGAGATAAGCATCTTAATTTTCGAACAACTGAAGCCTACTAACACTGTGACACAGTGGAGCCTTCATTTGCATAGTAACTCTTGAAGCAGAGTTCATGACTGATAAAGTAATATCTAACGTTAAATGCAGTGAGAAAATGGGACAATGCCTTGAAAGTACAGGGTTCACCTAGAAATTTCATTTTCAACTTCCCTGACTTTTCCGGGTTTTTGAACAAAGTAATTTCTGAAAAGGTTGAGAAATTTGTAAATTTGTCCTCGGAATTTGTTAAAAAATTTGAAAATTTATCCTCGGAATCTGTCAAAAATTGTGCAAACCTATCCTCGGAAACTGTTGAAAAATTTACAAATCTGTACTCGAAAACAGCTGAAAATTTTTCAAATTTGTGCTGGAAAAGGTTGGAAATCTTGCAAATCTATTTTACGAAAAGTTTGACAATTTTTCAAATTTGTCCTCGAAAACTGTTGAAATTTTGATAAATTTGTACTAGTAGGAGCTAGCTACATAGAAGCATTAAGTTGGATTGTGACAACATTAATACGGGGAATTTCTCTGACTTTCAAAATAGTAATTCTTCCCTAACATTTCCAGGTTTTCCAGGTCTGGGGGAACCCTGGAGTAACGCAGTAAGTTAAATGCTCAACATGACTGATGTCGTGCGCAGCAAATTAGCCAATACTTTTCATATAAAAATTGGAGTACATTTGTACATACTCAAGAACAAAATAGATTGTCCACATTTGCATCTTAAGGCTTAACTAGCTGGCATTTTGTTACATCAAATTTTGAGGCATCAATCATCTTAATTATGTATGCTCATTCAACTAATGCGTCTGATAAAAATTAACAATGTTCTTAACCAAAAACCAAATTAGCATAGTTGCTCTTTTATGTCTCGTTTAATCTTTCAGATGTGTTAGCAAATAATCATCTCTGAGATCGACTAAAGTTATTAATTTCTTTCTTCATAATGGTGTTTATTCTAAAGTAAAAAAAATTAAATTCGGATGAATTTTTCCTGTTGCGTATCTCGATCATCAGTTTAAGAGTATTTTGAAAATGTGAAATCCAATGTATTAATGGAATGGAATTTATATCTTCTAAAAAAACCACAGTGAATGGATCTCTAGGTGACCGTGGCATGCACCCTCTTAAAGGGAACTGCATAAAAGCGGAACCTCATTTGGAAATGGTCATAGGAAATTCAGCGCAATAAACTTTGACATATTCTATCGATTACTTTGATTCTTTTTAAGTCGATTTTTGAACAATACGTGTTTTATTCGCAGTTTGGCATAACGCCTGCAAACGGGAAAGAAAGCTGTCCAAAACCCCAAGGATCTGTGTACGAGTTATTATCAACTCTGGATATAAGCATCAAAGGAAAACTATGACGCTCAAAGCCAAACTACGCCAACAAATGTCATTATAAAACACCATGTGTCTCCAGCAACAAAGACGACATAGCAGAAACCACCTATGCAAATTTTAAATATGGTTAGGTTATATTTCATTGTGTAACGACTGCCCAGCAGGAAAGCACGAGCGGTTGTAGTCAATTATATCATCTCATCACGTTTTCCCAAGGTTAAAGACAACATACAGACTCCTTTTATCTTCCTGATAAAGTTTCATCAGCAAGCACAACAGGAGTGCCATCACTGGCGCTTCATGGAAAGCATGCATTAGAAAGCAGACATTATTTGAGGATTTCAGTGCAGGAATCATAGGACGAGGCAAATAAAACCATCATTTCAATTCGAGATGACGATAACGGAACGCACCGAATGGGCAGGCAGAGTATAGGGCGAGATGACATGCACTTCATCAAGAACCAAAGAGGCAAGCATTTGCCATGGTTGGGCAATATATGATTTTCGAGCATATGGAACTGCAGTTTGAGCCCTACATTAGGTTTATGTAGGCCAAGTAGTAAGATGCTTGCTGAAATTATACAGAATGGCCCGGCGAACGGAGTAAAAAATCAATTGTACCAGAAGAAGGCTTTGTGCAACATAAAGGGGGTGCATTGTGAGCCATTTGTAGCAATTTTCAAGGCAAACCAACGTTGCTTTATGGTATGCATTATAGCTCATGGTTCGAGGCCCCCATCCAGTGTTTCAGCAATTCGTAAAGAATATATACCATGCATTCTCGTTTTCCCCGTTGGGTGGTTTTAGAATAATAGAGTATTTAAAGGGGAACGTGGACGATTTGTTCAATATTCACATTGGAAACGTGTCTATTCGAAACAAAGTGGCTGAAAAATGTTTTAAAAGACTATATATATTGTAAACCTAAGGCATGCTCTTAGATTTCCGTCTATATTGGCATTATATACTGTATGGCCATTGCATATCAAGGATTATACAGTACAAAAAAAATGAAATTTTTTAGAAATGTGAAGATGATAAATCAGTTAAACATTAAAAATCGATGCTTTACACTGTTTTTATACCAGTGATGTATTAGGTAAAATATGATAAACTAATTTAAGATGGAATCAAGTCAAAAGTTGAATAATTTTCATCTGTTGTACATAACTTTATTTATAACATGCTCAGTGATAGTTTTAGACAGACATGTATTTTGTAAACTGAGTTTCACTTCAAATCAGCTTTTGTTTTGTTTTCAATACAACTACAGCATTAGTTGAAATAAGCCTTACAGCAGTAGTATATGATAGTGAAGTTTAATGACCTGCGGTCAATAGACCAATATTTTTAGAAGTTACCGGTATCACATGGCTAATTCAATCTTTTATTCGATGATTCAATGAAACCGTCACGTGATACCTGTCCTTAGATAGCTTTACATAATGCCCATTTTTGTATTCATTCTATATAATCACGGCATTGTTCAATTCGTCATCAATCAAAATTTTCAAATTTTGTGCAGCTTTAGTGTAGTTTTTAAAAAATACTACGTGTAAGTATTGCAATACTGAATGTACTGGTTGGTTTAGCTTAATGCCTGCACAGTTTAAGGAAAAAAACGCCTGGCAATGTATTTGTAGGCTATACAATGTATAAGCAGGCAAGTGGCTATACGACGATGATGCTTCTGCTACAATTGGTAACCGACAATGAAATCAATGGAAGGGAAACGTATTTTGCTTCTTGTATCCTGATCATTTGAAAATGGATCTAAACAACCTTTTTTTAATCGGAAACACGCGTCTGCATTATGCACGCTGCTTTTAGCCTTCCCAATATAACGTACAGTAATCGATATTTTTTACAGTTTAATAAAAAAATCACTGGAGAAAAAAGTTGTCAAGAAACCACTTAAAAATAAAAATCAATGAGCCCTAAACTCAAGATGCATTCAAAACATTACTAGTGGAAATCAGAACGATATGAAAATCGTAAACCTAACGAAGTGGTGTGACATTGTTCATGATTGTTGCATTCATCTACAGTACATGTAAATCATCTCGACAACCCATAAAATACACATCTACATGTATACCGTTTAACAAAGAAAACAGTCTTAAGTTCTTTTTCAATAATATTAGAGCTTGATCACGTGTTGTTAGAGGTTAAAATGATAAAAAACCGTTTTCGGAGACCAATGGTCATCGAAAGACAAGACGCACCCAGGGAAAAAAAAATCAGGAAATGTGTCATATTCCATTGCCAAACACGTTTCCCTCTTCAAACCAGACCAGAAATAAAAAAAAAACATTTTCCTAATTACCTAATGGAAAATAACATGCACATGAAATTTTTAGCAAATTGCCATGCAACATAAACAAAAACGTGCGACAGCATGCACTATTCCCAAACAAATCTCAATAATCGATCTCTTAATATGTCTATGCTATATGTCCATGCTAGGTCCACAGCTAGTCTTTCCCCCACTTCGAATGATAACTACATGTAAATGTACATTTACATAGTGTACTAAGATCGGCTGTAGATGTTTCCAAGTATGCATGTACATGCAAATGTAGAGATGATCGAGCTATGTTGTAAACATACTAATGGTCTTATCCGCGTTCGCCGTCGATCGATTCACCATCTTGTCAGTTTAGAAACTAAAAATTCCGAAACGAAACGACAAATCTAAATCCGGCGATATCGAAACAATCAAAACAAATGTGCCGATCTTCGTTCGCACTTGTTTGCAGATTTTGTTGACTGCTGCGAAATGCGTCACTCAGTCATCGATAGATGCGGATAAGAATAAAGAATTTCAATACTTTTAGAAAGTTTTTAGGTACGCTGTTCAATTCTAAAATCATTCCACAGATACATCATTTAAAATCAATTTCGTGTTGACTGTTTGATTGGATCTCAAAAAATTAATTCCACTTAAGCTTATTGCATATATAGTGAAAATGTACATGTAATGCACATGTACATTACACGTTGCATCTGGTACGAATCATTGACGGAAGCGACTATGGGGAGAAATTCCCCCATTCCATCATTGCAATGCAATGTGGACAATGCCTTATCTCGCTGTAAGTGACAAAAATATGTACTATAATACACCAGTATGTACGTGTAGCATGCGTGCAATACTTCTTGAACAAATCATTTTTTCCGATCATTTTATATCGAAATAAAGCAAAACAATCTAAGCCACAATTGCAGGCCTCCGATTACTTGGCTAACCCTAATGAAGCGATCCTAATTGCGCTACACGCATCTGACGCGCTTTAGGACGTGTTAAAATGTATACTATAGACTGACGATTTCAAATTACAGTACATCAAAATTGCACATGAACTCGCCGGCAACATTCATCTATTTAACGAACTGATTCATTGCATCCCAAAGCAGTGTCAAAAAGGACTCGGTTTGCTTGCCTAAAGCGTGTTATTATTCCAGCTATTAAACAGCGCATTAATTACCCGCCTACCAATAGATGACAATCCATAGGCGGACACAACATGTTCAATCAGCCATTATGTGGCCACGTGACCACTGCCAGGCCTGCTGGCCTCGCGGACAAACTTTGCAGGCCTTCAACGGATCGCAAATTGTGCGTGCAACTCCTGACAGGGTCGAGCATAACCACGGCCTAATTCAATTTAAAACGGGTGTAAACAAAGATAAGTGCGTGCGTGATTCAATCACAGCCTGCAATAAAATCTAAGTATATGCATTATAATGGCATTAATTCTGGGCGAAATTGTTAAAATGTGTAGTGATGGGTCCGGGCTAATTTTCTGGCACTCGTAGATGTTATTAATATATCAGGCGGGCGAATGTCAACAACGCCATCTTTATTGCCTTCAGGAGTAATTTCATTTACTGCATACAGCGTAGCAGACAACTTGTAGTCATGAAAAAAGGTTATACTTGTACTTGCATATTACTGTACTTGCAAGTTTGTGTGTATATAGGCGGGCTTTAAAATTGCAATTGCTCTGATACAGTACATGTACATCAGAAATGTAGTTTTTCAACTGGCATCCGTCTCGGCCATTTTTTAGCGATGATCAACCAGTGAATGATACAATTTATGGAAGTGTTCTTAATATGTTATGTACATGATACAGGATGAGGAACGGAAAGTGACATTTGAAAATAAATGAAAACAAAGCATTTGATCGAAACGTGATTCTTAACAAAACGTGTTTGGTATGAAGGGAGAAACGAAAACACCAGTATTTATTTTAATATAAATTAATACCGTCCAGGTCATTTCAAGGTCAAAGTCATGTTTTTCAATGGAAATTCGTAATTATATTAATAATAAAGCCACCAAGGGACTCAGCCTTTCTCGGCAAGGATTTTTAAGTTATGTAGTGTTTGTTATAAAAAAAAACACATGGAAATCCCTAGTTTATCGTACAGATTCATGTCCTTCGCAAAAAAAATAATAAACATTTGTTAAAGACATTTTTCTGAACATGAACGAACGTATCATAAATTCTTGCAGAGATTGTTAGAATTGTGTTGCGATCAAACGCTTTGTTTTCATTTTATTTACAAATGTCACTTTCCGGGCCTCACCCATTACTGTACAGTTATACATAAATCGAGCATTTCTTGACTTATATGCCACAAAAATACCAAATTTAATCTTAAATTCTTAAAATTTTAGGTCTATAGTGTTGATATTTGTCAACATCCTGAATTATAGGATATTTTAATGTTCAGCTGGATAAAAGTTGGAGTTGAATTTTCAGTTTTAATTTCTGTCTATGGCATCACTGATCATTAAGAATCTCACTGTGGTGTCATCTATTTCCAAATCCAAATTTAAACAAAAGATTTTTGATAGCCTGGGGAAATGTTAACTTGTTTTAATCGCCAATTAAGACAATACAAAAATCAAATATGAGTAAAAGCGTTAAAATAGATGAACATTTGGTGTCCAGATACAGAGAAAAAATAACTCGAGAGTGTGGATGTGAATACAAAAACAGCAATTTACAAACCAAGTATTTATCCAAAAAGGTTATGCGAGGCATAATTCGTAATGGCAGTACATGTATAACATATGCAAATATTTCAATTGTTGTCATATATACAATTATAGAGAAACGTTCTGCAGACAGCTTCATATAGAGATAGGAAAATGCTGCACCTGGGTGCAGCACCATCTGCTGGGCGCCAGTGAGTCATGAAACCACCCGGATTTCTTAAACTTACAATCGTGCTTGAATCCACAATCGAAATTGCACCATAGAAACTTATAAACGATGAGTCTGCATCCGACGTCACATAGCGGGTGCCTATTCGAAGACGTACTCATCCAATTACATTTATATAATTGCATTAGGATTTCAATTATGTATAATTGCATTTAATTTATTATTGCAATTGTGCGTAAGCATAACGATTCCTATATAGCTCAAATCTTTCATGACAATGGATTTTTCAATGGACAGAATTCAGAATAGAAAGGATGTAAGGATCTAATTTAAATCAATTTACTTGCCATTCTTGCTTGTCACATATTACTAAGGATGCACAACGCATAGTTCTACAAACATTTGCGTGCATGAAAAGTTTTACAATTTGCTGAATAGTGCGCCAAAAAACTACTCGTTCGTTGGGATGTTCGGTTGTGGATAGATAAATCCATAAAAGAAAATTTTTTTTAGTCATCTTGTAATCAAGAAAATAAGACCGTAGTACGAAATTTCTAGAAATTACACATAAATGACAGTTATATATATATATACTGTATATACGTCAACATTGATCTGTAATAAATATCCATCTATTAAACTCGACTGATAATTGTGGACTAATGTTACTTTAAAAATGTCATTTTATAATCATTCGTACATGTATAGGTTTCGCAATAGCAAGACCCTGTCCAAAACAGTAATTATTAAACTACAGTATTTCACGTTTACAGGGGGAGAAAATTGCCCGTTAATGACACTGAAATGTGTGCATTCATTAGACAATTATTTGAAATATACTTTACATGTACTGTATTTCAAATGTGCTTTTCTGTTTAATGATGCAATTTAGTCAATTCCGTTAATTACTAAAGTAAGCCATCTGGCTGGGATAAAACATGCTCAATTCAGAAATCACATATAACTGGCTTCTCTGTAAAATATCAATTTTACCTACTAACGATAAAAGCTCGTTGAGGCTTTTGTGTAATTTATCACACGAACAAATTTGGTGTAAAACAAAAGAAAAGAATACGTATTAAAATTTACAAATGGATATAACCGGAGATTTATACTTTTTTTAACTTTCTCAGCCATAGAGAGCGATTCATGTAAACTTTGCTTAGGGAATTGTTACTTTGGAAAAGTAGGAAAAATTAAGCAAACATTGCATTTATACTTTATCATAGTGATATATTAAAAAACTGCACCAACAAAATGAGCTAGTTAAAGCAATAAATTTTCAAACATATACTAATTCCTACACATGTACTCCATATATACATGTATATAACATATCGAAAAGTGGTGAACACATTCCGGATCCCTACTCACTGATTAAATATTTTTCATACTGGATTATTAGGATAAAGTGAATCTGTACATTGTTTGCAAAAAAAAATGCAAACGAGAGAAAACAAAAGTTGAACCTTTTGACTTCTTGTGAACAGCAATAACCCAGAACTGATCATACAATCCACATGAAAACATCACAAATAGTGTGAAAGGGAGTAAAGCCCTCTATAACAAACTTAAATTGCCCTTTTGCATCACGAACAGTAAAAACATCAAAACATTTTAAACATATAATTGAAGTGAAGTCTGTCTAACACGAATGACTTTGTAAGATTCCTTCCAACCCTATCTCTCCATAAATTCTTAGTAACCTTTGTCCCGACGTTTTAATGAACATCATTGGTCATGGGTGTCATAAAAATCGATGAACAAGCGCCATCAGTCAATCTTTAAGTTAATTCTCATTAGCGATTACAGTGGATCGCCATCCCATTTGCCATCAAAATTCGCTACTCCGAAGTGGCGCCATCCGGCGGTGTTCGGGGCCACCAAAGACATGGAAAAAGCTTGAAGACTTACCAACTAGTATTCCTTTCAAGGTGCAAAGCAACTGAAAATCCGAATAAACTTTGAGGTTGCTTTCCCTGGTGGATTAGCGCAGTCTTCAAATCTAGATTGAAGGCAGAAGCGGTGGGGATAATCCTGAGCAAAGCGAGCACTAAAAATGCACACATTCCCAAAGTTCGGGAAAGTAGAAATTCCTTGGGCATGATGGTCCTCGACGGGCTTAAAGACAGAAAACAAGCTTGAAAAAAAAATCGCGGACGCGTATCAGAGACACATTATCCGATGAGCAAATCCCGTTTGAGGAGCCAGGGTTCGTAGGAAACCTTAGGGGTGGGCAGAACCGTATAGCCGACGGGACACTTGGGCTTCCGCATCCGCATGGGAAAGCGTAGATGTCTAGCAATGGCAACTGGCTTCGCATACAACGAAGAGATGCTAACGGAGGAACTGGGAGCAGTTCACTGTTCAGAGCGGGGAAAGATTGGATTTCCAACGCCAACGACGCTCTGTTCGCGTTCGGCAAAGACAAAGATTCGCACAACTGAAAATGAGGAACGGGTTACCAACTTCCCAACGGGTACCGGCAACTCCATCTTCCAGAAACTTTGGGACAACGCCCAGCAAATCCAGTCTTTTGCATCAGATTGCTGGTTATATAACTCATTCCACACTGTTCTATTTAACTGCAGATTAAGTACATGTACAGTTATTCAAGGTTGTGTCACTGCTAGGTATTTATTTTATTCATCATTACCATTCAGTCAGTACATACAGTACATGCACCATGGAGAGAGTCATTATCCAAGTTCAGTCGTACTATACAGCCTCATGATGGACTCTCAACATCATCATTAAATTGTATATCCCTGGGAAACATGGAGGAAAACGGGATGGGAAAGGAATACGATCAATTAGGTACCAATCATTTTTGCATGCTGAGCAATATCTGAAGTACATGTATGAGATTGCTCCAAATGCTGAAAAATACTAATCAAGATCAGATTTTTGTTGTGCTTTTAAATCTCCAAATTATAAAACAATAAGCGATTTTTCCTTTAAAAAATTTTAAATCATGTATGCAAATATATCAACATGTTAAGAACAATAGAAACTGTCACCATTAGAATGCTTTGACAGTGTCAGATTTTTAATACATTGAAGGACGTACTGCAATCAGTATAACAAAGGTTCGGTTTTTTCCATTACTTTTATCTGCTAATACTGCTATGGCTCAGCAATACCTTGCTTTGCATCAGGTAGGCGTTCAAATGATTACATTTTAACATTGTTTTTCGTAATCTACTGTACTTTTACTTTCACTTCATATTTGTATGCAGCCAATATTTGGATAGCGCATTAGATGCACCGATTAAACGAAAAGGGTTGTTTACAACCAACCACCCGTAAAGGTGCATGTATTTGCTATACATGTAGCTCGAATGCCATACTGGGATTACTGAATCTCAATTTATTTTGCTGTCTCAAGCATGCATGTCTCGCCAAGCTCTATTAAAAATTATGCAGAATTAATTAGCTTAAAAGCTGCGCGGATGGAGAAGACACGTTAGGAATAGTGGATTGGGGGGGATAAGAAGATAGTGGCCAATCTATGGAGAACAATATAAATATTTGTCTTAGAACCACAAAACGATTACGCTAGAAATGGCTCAAGTAGGCCTACTGCTCTTTATGAATCTCAAATGGTATGTCAAAGGGAGCTCAAAATCCATTCTAAAATATCTCTAAGTTTATAGTCTGCCTTGTTTTCCAGACCGTTTCGTTTTTCCGCCATTACGAAAAGCCTTTCGCCGTAAAATAAAAGGCAAGCCTGGCTAAATGAGAGCGATTTATAAAATAAAATACAATTTTATAGGCCATAAGGAGCTATCAAATGTCGACATGTTTGATCCGGGTATTGTCAGCCGTTTGATTAATTACAGCCATCACTCGATCCCGTCCTTCTTCTGACATCTGCGGGCCGAACATGCATGGCTTAGCCGTTTATTTACAAAAGAAACGTCATTAACGCTCACGATAATTAGTTCATAATTTGAAACTGCTTCGTGTAACACGTGTTTTCTGCGTGAAACCTACACGTTTCTTGAATGATATTGCGCGGATTGTGTATACACAAACGTCAAACTAAAAATGCTCACACTATACACTACAAAGCTGCCCATGCAATGTCCAATAACCACACAGTGCAGTGATGTCATGTATATATAAACATTCAATTCAATTCAACCTAGTACGTACCCCACAGACAGTAAATTAAGAATGCCAGTTGGCAAGGGGGATTAAAACTATTTTAGAGGCCATTCAAAAAGGACGTCCGCAAAATTTACCCAAAATTGGACTCCCCCTACCCCATGTCAGCAGTGTTTCCGGTTAATCAGGACCCCCCATTCGGACGTCCGAAATTTAAAAAAAATTGCATTCGGAAAATTTTAAAAGTTCTCGAATTTGTACTCGGAAAACGTCAATTTTGTACTCTGAAAGGGTTGAGAATATTTCCAATTTGTCCTCAGAATCTGTTGGAAATTTTGCAAAATTTTCTACTCGAAAACAGTTGAAAATTTTTCAAATCTCTACTCGAAAACAGTTGAAGATGTTGATGATTTGTCCTTTGGAAAACGTGGAAAATGTTGCAAATTTGTCCTTGGGGAAAACATGGAAATTTTGCCAATTTGCATGTTCTCGGGAAAACATGGAAAAATTTGTAAAGATGTCATCGGAAAAGGTGGACAATTTTTAAAGTTGATGTTCAAGAAAAATTAAAATTTTGCAAATTTGTACTGGGAAAATTTGAAAGTTAGCAAATGGACCCTGAGCTTTTTAAGTTCTCTGACCCTTCCAGGACTGGGGTACCCTGTTTACGGACTTTTGCAATTTATAACTCACCTAGCTATGCGATATTGGGCTCTAATTCCCTTTTATTTTGGGAACTGATTTTATTTGGCATTTTTTTTTTCAATTGGACGTCCGAGTTGGTCATATATACCCCCTCCCTTCCCCTGTCCACATTGTGCCGGTAACCCAACCTATCCTCCGGCCTTACCTCCTACATGAGGACGTCCTTTTTTAATGGCTCCTTATTTTGAAGGTGTGATTATTTTCCCATCAGTTTTAAGGCTGGCGAGCTTGATTGGTTTCGGAGAAACTGATGGATTTAAATTGATATCAGTTTCGAGCATTCATGTTAACCTCGATTGCAGCGCCATCTATGGATGAAAACGTCAGTTCCGTCCCCACTGTAGGACATGACGTAAATTTTCAGCGCAGAAAGAGCAAAATCACTTTTGACATTCAGCTGATGGGAAAAAAAATTAATCAAGCACTTGGAAAGGATACAATAGAAGGTAAAATGTTCGTTTGTGGTAAACGAACATTGGAAAATATCACAAATTGTCGGTGTATTCGACGAAATGCAAACATGTTGGCAATGCACTTTATGAATGCAGTATCCGAACGCAATTTTTTCACAAGCAACTAAAAAGCTTTTCGAAAAATCGACACGCTAACTGGGTTACAAAATCCAATCAAGGTTCGTTTTTAAAACAAATTGCATGTAATGAATTCGTTTTGCACAAATGCCTTCACGACTGCCAAAGTACTAGTCATAAAGATTCTGCCCGAGTAACACATTGTGAATAATTCAGGTCAGAACATTACATGCACAAATTCGACACAATTATGAATGCGTCTTCTAATCACAGTTTATCCTTTCTCCAATTTAATTAATATAAAATTGAAAAGTTGAAATAATAACAGCTAGCAATTACTAACGATTACCAATTAATGGACAATTTTAGCCTAACTTAAATTCATCAGGATAAGATACCATGTTTCACCAATGTCTCTTCCCTTCCCCTTATTTTTAATTGTTGGGGGAACTCAGAATGATGTTTTGCTTAAATCATTTACATTATCAAATAAAAACAAAGTTTATTCATACAATATGAAAAGGAATGGACTTGCAGACAACTTGTCTTTTATTCTATTTATTTTATTTTTGCCTGCTTATTGTTATTCACCAATTACTGTTTTTTTTTAAATTTTTACTTTTGTCCAAGTAAGTAAAGTATTACTACAATGTAGTTGTAAAAAAATAAACATAGAACGATAAAAGACAATCTGAAAGAAATTACTATCCTTTCCATATTTAAGGAGATTTTTGAAATAGAATCTACATGTAGAATTGAAACTTGACAGTTTTGCACGTTATTTTTCTTTGATGTTTACAGTACTGTAATGCTGTAGAAATCCCTTAAATTACTCAATGCCATGCCAAACCAACTGTTTGTTGATACATGATATTGTTGCAGCTAAATTCATTCATTTCCATGGTGGGATTTGACTCTGACGTACAGTATAAACACTCTCATAATAAACGTATACTCTAAATGCACTTTTCGATCTGCGAGCGATTTCGAAATTGCACTTTGGAACGAAAAGCTGAAATTGCATACCAGTTGGATGAAACTTATTAATGAAGTCGTTTTCACGCGAGTGCACGGTTGGCCGTCACTTTTAAAAATGTATCATTGTCTGAATGCCACTTGATCTCTACAAAAAAAAGATTAATTCATTTCCAAGCCGCATGCACTCTGGGTTTTAAATTACACCATTTCTAAAGGCCGCTTACCATATTACAAACTCCGTGCGTTTATTTTTTCTTTTTTTTATAAAAAGAACATTCCGCTATCTAGGGTGAGAGCCTTTTTAATGACATTTTACTTCCAGCTTAACAGGAGAAATACGAGTGTCGTGCAGGAATTCATCATGTCATGAATCAATTTGAGGGGAAAAAAGATGAATTTCAACTTTTAGTGCAGTTAATAAACTCGGTGTGCTTTTATGATCGAGAGGAACACCCCCCCTCCCCGATAATTTGCAGGCATTACTTGCCTGGTTAAAAAAAAATAGAAATAACTACTGTATGACCTTTTCATGTTGTAAACAATGCAGAAGTATTTTAGTGACAGACGTTTTGCAAAAAAAAAAAAAAAAAGAAGAAAAAAAGAAATATATATATAGATATATATAAATAAATGCAAAATAAACAACGAAAGGATTTTCCAAACTTGAAATCAAAATTAAATCAAATCCCAACAACTTTCATGACCATTAAAAGTAATGAACCTGGTAAATTTCATTAACTACTGTATTCATCATGACATATCGTTTACCCTGACTTACATTTTCGTTACTTCAAAGGCTAGCGACAGTCATTTTGCTTTGGACTTTTTTCGGCCATTAAGAAGATAACGAGGGAAATTTCGAGGAATTAATTTTATGAGCTCGTTAAGCCTCATTAAACTTTTACTAGATTTCATGCATGCAAAGCTTTAGAATGGCCTGTTATTCTTTCAATGAATGAGTGTGCATTCACGAATCCAACGAGATCTACAACTTATCAGAAGACCTATTTTAACTCCAATTATTGGGGGACTTGATCAATTTATATAACGATGATGTCAAAAAAATTGATTTTGCAACTCTACAAACGCTTTTCTCAGTAAACTGTCTATAAACGTTACTTTATGAAGGCGAGACTTGTTACTTCTTGTTGAGAAATATTACTGTCTGTTAGAATATTGACAGGCTGTGATTGGCGTCACGTCACGTACTATAATTGTTTCTGCAAAGCAGTTTCCACAATCATCAAAAGCCAAAATGAATAAAAATAACCTAGACAATTGGTATCAGAATTGCTTTCACCATATTTGTTGAAATGTCTGGGATCCAGGCAAGTACAATTAAATACGTAGAATAAAGTATGCTATTGTTTTAGATTTACAAAAAAGGAGCTTTACTATTTGTTCAGAAATAGCCAGGATTTGATTCCTGGGGATTTGAAGACTATCGATTCTTGGCATTCTGCAGAACTTGTCACACGATAGTCACCATGTCCTGAATGTAGATACATGTAATTACATTATGCAGGAATGCAGTCGACATGCAGTGTATGGCCTATTTTGCATAAATTTGTCATAGCTACGTCCGCGGTAAATTTGTTTCAAAGCATTCTTCCATCAAACACTAAAACCAGCCACATATAGAGAGGAGTAATGAGGATGATTTACTTATTTGCTGTGAATCATTAAAATTGGTGGGAACTAAACAGGGAATGCAACGTGAGTGGCATACAAAAAATCACATTTCGATTTGCCATACTAAAAAATCGCACAAGAAAGTGATTGAATGCAGACTTTTTGCAGCAATGGTATATGACAGATTGACAGCGGCATTTTAGCACGTTTTTGTTAAGATCAGCAGCCATGTAAGATGCACTGTAGAAGAGAGGATAGTAAAGTCAGGACGTTGACACCAATTATAAATTGCCAAACAGTTCGAACGAATGAAAAAATAAATCAAGATTCTGCCTGATGACGGTCACTTTCTTTGATGTTTACCGTTAAAGTTGCCCAAAAAATGCCTGCCACAAATGTTTTTTTTCATGTCCAACAGTGGACTTGTTTACTTAAGGAAGATTACATTTAGTCTCTATAGACGGCGTTACTATCGATTTTTAGGTAAAAAATAATGAGAAGCCAAATAGTGGCATAATCAGCCGCATAATTAATAATAGGACAAGGTTACACATACCGGTACAGTCACAGAAGCTTTGCAAATCGTACTTTGGCTGCTTGGCAGTTGCAAAGTTACATTACATGTGCAAAAGAAATGCATCATTTGTTTTAGGCAATTGATAACCATTAGGCCAATTAGCGTGTCAATTTTGCACACGTGATTTCACGACTGCCAAAGTGCGATTCGCAAATGCTTCTGCCTGAATACCCCTAGCATGTAACAGCATTGCCGTTCTGTGAATATTATCTGTTATTAATGGAAGATGGGGGACATAACCAACATTAAAATTTGCATTCTCATTTGCCAAACCCTGAGTGCCAATTTCAGAGGACCATACACTGGTTGGTCACAGGTTATAAAGTGCTTTCTTTATTCAAAATAATCGCATAGGTGAAACTCAAGAAAGTGTTTTACTGCATGTCAATGAATAAAAGTATAGGTATACATGTATATAACCCGGTTCAAAACGCACTGCATTTGCGTTAAATCTCACAATATATACCATTCAAATAAACCCTTCCCATGCAGTAGGCTATATTTAACACACCGTTATTAATAACAGGTGCTCAGAATACCGTGAAACGTAGTTATTTCTTGCTATAGTCACCATTAAATAAGAAAACTATTAGGTTATGCTAGTCACGCTTCCAGTTAATGAGTGGTCTAGTGAACGATTCAAATTTATTTTAATAGCGCTGAGCTGCAACAAACCCTAACGCAATTTGCCTGGCCAAAGTACACGCCATTGACCATGAGGCCAAAGTGGGTTTGCCTCAATCGATAGTCATCCATACACAGTGTCGAACGTGAAAATAATGAAATTTTAATCTCACTCACCATTTGATGTGGACAGACGTGGGTTGCTGCAGTACTAACACAATTAATGGCACTGGCGCTGGACAAGTGGTAGACATTTCAGCAAATCTCTGGAAATATAAGGCAGCTTTCACTATGGACGTAGACCACATTCAAAGGGTCAATTATTCACTGGTCGCATAGACTTATTTTCATACGATAAAATATTCAAGACATCATCTATTCAACGCGGCCCACGTTGAGAATCGTGAATTTGAAAAGATTTTGGTTTAAGTGCATTTGGACAGGTGGTTCAGTCTCATTCGAACGCCCAATTTGACCACATCTCTTAATTAACCGAACCGTATTCATTCAATTTTATTTCATGCATATTTAATGCTAATGGCGCATACTCCACCTCTGCTACTCAAATTCTGCATGACACGTTTGTTCTCAAGAGCGTGTGCTTTTGTTCCATTCTCAATGGGGAATTTTCGAAGATAAGTTTTAGTCATAAATTAGACAATCTCGATATTTTACTATAGATAACGAAGGAAAATAACTAGGAAATGAATTTCACATTTTGATATTCCCAACGCGTTAATTTTAAATCGATTACAAACTTCATTTTAATTCCAAAAAGCATCGTCTGGTTGTCGATGCAGACATGTCAATAAGAATAAAAAATCTGAATTATTTTCCATCGTCATTTATAGAAACAAAAAAAAAACATATTGCAAATACTTCATTTTATTCCTAAAACCATTTTGGAGAAAAATCCCATAGTGAATGGTCCATTAGGATACATGTACATTAACTGAAATTGACTCATTGCCGAAAAGCGCTTAATTAGTTTTTAAACACCATGTATAAATCTGCATAAAGGAGTTTTTTGAGAAAAAAAATAGTAACGCTGAAAAATCAATCACTCAAGTTTTTATCAATATTTCGCTTCGACTTCATTTCTGTATAGAAATGGTACATTGTAGTGTATTCAAATAAAGGAAGCATGATCATGGCATGTGACGCCATCTTTTGGCAGAAGTCAAAACCAGGAAGAAATGAATGAAAATAATGACTATTTGGATCCCACTTTCCAAGTTTTCAATTCTTTAGCTTGCTGGTTATTTGATGAATAACTATTGTATAAAAACTAAGTATACATTCTGAAATATCAACAATTTAGTTTTAAAAAAAAGATTATTACTGCAGAAATAAACATTCCTTCAAGGACTTAACCTATTGACGGGTTTGAAAACCCATATGTGCGACCTCTTTTAATCTTATTTTCAGTGGTTCCCAAACCATTAACTGATTTTTGCGGGCAGTGAAATGCTCGTGAGAACTTTGTAAAAGTTTACCATGTACCTGTAATGCTAAAAATTTAGAAGCACAGCCTGATATAAAAATAATTTTTCAAAAACAATAATGCTTGCTTCAATTAAAGCAGAATTGTGTTATCAGCTATTCCTCCAGGTCTGAAAATTACGCTCCATTTCTCAGTCAATTTAAAAAATAAAATAAACATGGAAAAAGAAATTTGAAATCGTTCTGTTTTACGCGCAATCTTTCCAAGTATTTTTTCCAAAAAATTAATGGAGAAACTGAACACGTTTAAGACTTGAGTGGAAATTAGATGACGCAATCATCTAAAGTATTATTTATATTAGAAATTGGTTTTAAAATTTCAACCATTACAAGTACATTTTTATATCCGGTTTTGTAAAAACCTTAAATAAGACAAATTAATGTCAACTTCGCACACAATTCATTATGAGAAACCCGCACATGTTGATAATTAATTAATTTATTTTTGAATAAATTAAAGTGTTTTTTTCTCTTTTAGAACCCTTTTTATTAGTATTTTAGTCTATTAAAACTTATGGATCATGCAAGTTTGTGGTTCAAAAACTGGGCCGCGGGTGGAGAAAATTTGGAAATCACTGACCTCGATTTCATGACACTTTTGAATGTTAACGAATTCAGTATGCATGACAATGTGTTAAATGTTTAAATATTTGCAGATAAATTTATATATTTTAAGCATGTTCTGTTCAATAGCATCTTGCTCAGTTTTAACGACCGTTTCGAATTTAAATTCCCCTATTTTTAAAGCCAAGGGATCTTTCATATGCTAGTAAATAAAATATTTCTTACATTTGATCGAGTAAAATTCGATTAAAATCATTATGCAAACGGAAATCTATTCGATACTGAACTTTCATTAATGGCCAACATATGCGAATGTTTTTTTTGCAACAAAATATCCAAAAAAAAATTTAATGTATGTCATCATAATTCTTCCAAGTGGTTGTAAATTTAACTTGGGTTCGGCAAAGCTCATAAATTTATGGTGGCCTAATATAAACTGCGCATGGAAATTTATGTCCATATTTGCATCTGGCAGGCTGTTCAGAGGAGTCATTTGTCACATTTTAAAAGCACACTCCAAGGAATAAGTAAAGAGTTATTTCGCAACGGAAGAAAAAACTGCTTCAGGACCTTCGAACTACACGCCAGATTTTAAATTAAATTGCCTATCTCTTAACTTAAACGAATCAATACGTTGAAATGGAAGAACATCTATGGTATTGAATTTTCCAGCTGCCAATCAATTAAATGACATGCAGAAAGACGCAAATCTTATTCAATTTAATATTTAAATCACATTTCAATATTTTTGTTAATAATTCTCTTAAACTTTATTAAGATCCTGTGGCACTTTAAAAAAAACGACTCAATCGATTTGCCTACAAAATGCATGAACGGGAAATGGAGCAAACTTTTTCACCAACAAATGGAAAAATGTGCGCATAATTATTGAACTTAAAAAGTATTCCATACAGAATCTTCCAATTTCCAGAATGTTCGCAAATTTCATAACATGGCTACGAATTTTTTTTTTTAAATGGCAGATTCCGATTTAATTCTACGAACTTCCCAGAATTTTCTAAACTTTACTTATTTCCACAAAATACAATTATTTCACCTGGCACCTTACGAAAACGGTGGTAGGATAATAAGAATATATAAGTTCTGAAAGGGAAATGTGTACCTTTTCAACACTACATAGGTATATGTAATATTTCAACGATATTAACATTAAAATCAAGCATAAATTTGATTGAAGAAAAAAAAATAACGAAACGCTTGGCTAACCCTTTCCTTTTTTCTTCTAAAAGAGATAAAAGAGATATGGCCCTATAACTAACAAAGATTAAAAAAGTCACACCTCAATTTTCACCGAAGATTTCAAAATATACTCTACCCACACGTGGAAAAATTACAGTTTATATAAACAGCCGGGTTTGCACAAGGTACATTTCTCTGATTTATTACCTGTTGCTTAGAAATCTAAGATTCTTTTCTAGCTAAATTCTGCCTTCACGTGTAAATTCTCGATGCTTACATAATCATAGTTTTCTTGGCAGGTGGTCTCAATCGGAAAATCCAGGAATTTTTACAAAATAAACTTAAAAGTTAAATTTCGTCATTAGAATATTATCCATGATACTGCTTCATTTCCTTTATACCAAGAACTAACTTTAAGCTGGCTTCAGATTACACTGGGTAAACGACAGCAGGAATTTTTCACTCATTTTGGCAGTAAAACTGCACAAACCACTTATAGAATTCAATCCGGATTTTGCATAAGTAGTCTAGTCTAGTGGGCAACTGGCTTCCATAGACCAACGCCTACACTATTACTCACTTGTTAGGGCATAAATAAATTATTTAGATGAACATATCAGTTGTGTTTAATGTGGGAAAAAGAATTTGCATTGGATTATTACACAAATACATGTAGATTTTTTTTTTAAATTCAGAAGTGCAAGTATATGTAATGCTGAGAAGTTTATAGCAAATTTGCAGGCTTCAATTTAGTAACAGAATTATAAGCTGCCTGTTGATTTTTTTTTCTCGATTTTTTCTTTCGTTACGATTTACACAAACTACCAAAAAACGTGAAAAAAACCCTTCAGAAAAATAAAAAATAATTTTTTGATAGTGGGGCAGTTTATTCTTATAAATTCAACGAGTGACTACAAGCTAAATACATGTAAGTTACATCTTAAAAATCAGCTAACTATGAGAATGAAAAATAAAAAATAGAATTTACAAGACAAATATTATCTTAGTTATCTTCGCAATGACAACAAGCTAACAATATTATGAATGTAAATACTTAATACGAGCTTATATACATGTACTTCAGAAATAATGCTCAGACTTTTATAATTAAAGTCAATATTTATGATAGCAATTAATTTCGCAAATATAACAAAAATAAAATCGCCAGATACTTTGAGATTATCCATCATTTAAAAAAAATGTCAAACTCCTCCTACGCTATTTGTAAAAAAGGTTACATATTCCCAGTTTATTTAAAAAAATAATTTTATGTAAATAAAGGGGGTAAGTGAATCTTGAGATTATCTTTTCGTATAAGAAAAGATTCAATCAAAAATCAATTTTGTAGGATTGTGAATCGCATAAAAAGAAATTAATTTCCGTTTAAAATATAAAAAAACAAAAACATTTCTAACACCAACATTAAGTTTAGTAGTAGACAGTGTTGGGCAAAAATTATTCGCAACTAATAGTTTCATAACAACAACTAATTACTAGAGTTGTAGTTGCAACTAACAACTAAAACTATAGTTCTTATTCGCTAGTAAGCAACTAATTTTATAACTTTTTTATTTGTAGTTGGAAGAGCAACTAAAACTATTTAGTTGAGAAAAAATAGTTGCGAGGAAAACTAACAACTATTAGGCTAGTTTATTCATAATTAAACTACACTGTAAATAGTTGTTAGTTGCCAATACAACTAATTTTTTTCAACTAAAATAGTTTGGTTGCTCTTGCAACTACAATTAATAAAAGTTATGAAAATTACTTATGCACCAGTAATTAATAACTACAGTTTTAGTTGCTATTTGCAACTACCACTCTAGTAATATACCTGTAGTTGTAGTTTGAAACTATTAGTTGCGAATAATTTTTGCCCAACACTGGTCCGAAGCCCTAAATAATACACGCGAAAAAAAACGGCGACGTTTTCAAGATGGCGTCAACGACCGTTTTTGTCTTCAATAGGTGCATTGTGATCGCAGCATAAGGCGACTTTAATTGATGGAAAAATGATTGCATAGAACAATCCCGGTTTTCGTCCAAGGTTGAGATTTCACGGAATATTTTACATTATACAACTATAGTATTTCCAAATTTATTTTTAATTGTAGAACTTTGGATAAATAAATGATAGGAATTTTTCTGTCTGAAGTTACATCACAGTATACGAAATACTAGTACAGTATGTGCACTCCGGGCATTCTTCATGTCCATCTTCACAGCGCCAACTTTCCGACCACCATCTAGTATAAAATTAGACTGATTTATATTATCCTAAAACCAGTAGAGCATCATAACCTTAGCGGTATTCAGGCCTACAGTGTAGGCTCAAAGTAGTAGGGGGTCATGGTTATATGAAAAGTTTATAATTGTTAATTTCTTAAAATTAAGATTAAAGCATTTTCTTTAAAACAATAGCAAATATTCTATAACAATTTTCTTGGCATTGAAGCTAGCGTATGTAATTATCCCACGCAGCTTATGAAGCCAGTTATTACGAGTAAAATATCTCGAGGATGCGATCTAAGACATGCTCCTAAATCATAAACGACTCCGGATTTGGCGTGGCGAATAATGCGGGGAAATTTCGTTTTCTCAATCCTAAACGGATAACCGAAATGGTAATGTATACTTCGAGGATCTCATGCACGAGTACACTTTGAACACCTTGCACCGTATCCGGAGAAGTTCACGGCTTCACGGGAGAGAATTATGTTATTTTTTTAATTATGTTCATGTTTACTCATTAAATACAACGTGTAAAAATACACGTTACTACATTGTGATTGATGCATATACTCGTTAATTATTTTAATGATCTCCTTTCGAAATTCCCACTATTACCATACTGCTCTATTACGGTGACTACCAAAATGGGCTTCACTGCGAGACGAGTTGTCTCCGGATCATCAGCGTCAGTGTGTTGAGTACTCCAATTATCATTTGGGAGTTATTGCGATGTCGTCACAGGTGATGTGAAAGTATGGAATTCCGGATGCCTGTCGTGACATTAATTTCCTGCCGATGGTTTAATTTATCGCAATTTTGTTACTATTGCGTACGTATTTTAGATGCGTTGTAATAGTATAAGAAAAGCCATAAATCATGATAGACCATATATGCAGTACATGTATAGCCAATTTTCTCGGTTATACAACCTAATAGGCGTTTAATTTAGATAGATTACATTTCTGAGAAGTGAGAAGCACACTGTCGCTAACTTCAGGTAAGACCTAGCTCACGCCGTTCAGTGACGCGCTTGCGTATTTTCTGTATAAGAAACGTTAAATGGTGTTAATACTATCCGGTTTATGTTTGGTGAGTTTTGGAATCGGTATAAGCCTGATTTAATGTTTCTCTTATTTGTTTTGTAGAATTTCCTGAACAACTTCTTTCAACTGTTTGATGAGGACGGAGATGGACTTATTGACCAAGATGAATTTTTACAGCCTTTTCATCAACGGCTTACGTGAGTGCATGACTTCATGATTTTGTTATTATACTTTAGTCCGAATTACGAGTTGCTGCATCAAAACTTCAGTCGGTGTCCAAAGTACTCCAAAGTCATATTAAAACGACTCCAGTTGATGTTTGGTGCACCTTGTAATCGATTCTGTAGAATCTATTAGTAAAACTTGGTGCAAGTCGAATCGCGGTGTTTAATGCAAAGATTTTCGATGCAAAAATGTCTTTACTTTTCGAGAAGAAAGGAAATTTTTATATATTTTATTTTTGTTAAATATTTGTATAATTTGTATATTCCCTGCAGAATCAAATTTAATCGAAGATTCTACAGTACTGTATAGGTTAACTTATATAGGTTGGAACAGTCTATTTGATGCTGCTCTTCATAAGTAGAGCATATGTTAAGAGCTTGACAGCCAAGTAAAAAGCTTAAATACATGTAATAACAAATAAAAATCATGTGGGCCTATTGATATTTACACCTCACAGCAAACAGGTGGAGCCAGTGGTTATGCACTAGATTGGTCATTCAGCTCTAAAAGAACTTCTGCATGATAGGAATTGTTCCACGTTTTGTTAATTCAAAAATAGCGTGCATAAAGTTTCGCTAACCGGAGAATGGAGCAACAGGCCAACAGCATATCGTGTTCAAATCTTACTAATGCACATTACTTTCAAACCATGCATATGCTTATGCATTTAACGGAATTGCGTCATTTTTCATAGTCTGGTGGAGTTACCGGAATAATTCTGAAGGTTTGAATGAACGATTTTCGTGCTTTCGCACATCAAAATCCAGTTACATGTACTTGTTCTGAAAAATGGAGCAAACTGTAATTAGGTCCCTTAATCAATTATTTTTTTTGCATTAAATTGTAATTCTATATGTGCATGGCTCTTAACGAGTTTCTAGGAAAAATTTCAGAGCTTGCGCCAAATTAAACATTTTTCAACGATTAAGTTCAGTGAGGGGTGAAAATTAGGTAACCTTATTATTTAATCACTGTTGTTTGTTGTTCATCCGTGAATCAGAATTTAAAAGAACGTTGGGATGACACCGGTTTGATAGGGGTTTTCCCCACCTGACACATCTCCTCAGACTTCATATTTCCGAAAATTTCCATAAGCAATTCGCTATATCCCGTAATATCCGGTCCGGGAAAACCAGGGAATTTTCTTCTTTAGATAAAACTGCGACAATTTTTTTAGCCGTTTTCAATATTAATTTCTCCGACAAAAAAACTCAAGGGTATACTCCCTAACGGAGGGAAGCAGTGACCCTGATAGGAGCTTATAATTACCCCTTAAAATAGTTGAAGGCATCAGACTGTAATAACTGATGAACTGTTGTGGATGCACGCGTATAGTTTAACATCTGCTTTTGCTCAGAATTAAGGCCAAACTTGAGCCTGAAGCGCACGAAAAGTTGTCTCTTATGTATGAAAAGTTCGTCCAAAGTATTAACCAAAATAGTGTAGATTTGCTTTTGATAATCTTGATTGACATTGGTCTGTTGTCGAGTGGATTACTGTATATCTAAATATCCAAGCTTCGTAATATGCAAGAAAACAATTAAGACATTTAAAAAAAAACAGGTAGGAGACCGAAGCCTTCGATGAATCCAGAAAAATTGAAAGCTAAATAATAATCAGTAAAACAGCTATTTGGTGTGTAAATAGTGTGTATGGACTTTTGCGGTGGGTTTTAGATCTCGTTTAATTCGTAATTACAGTTTGGCAATTTGGCTACATCGTTACCAATGGGAAATCGTTAACGGCCTTCACTCGTTATTAAAAGAAATTAATGCAAATATGCAACGAGTTCATGGATAACTAGCATATACAAACATGTACTGTAAATGAAATCAAATTATGCTGTATTTTCATACGCATTAAATAATTAACAACAGCGCATTTACTGAAATATACATGTATGTACTGTAGCTCATGAAGATTACTGGAGATAATTTTTAAGAAATGCAAATTTTAATGGATCGATTATGTTATTGAATGATGATACGCCATGACTCGTGTCCATGCTTGTGATATACAGTATATCCTGTACAGGTGTATCAAAAATATTTTGTATACATCGTCCAGATGATCTTGGGCATATTATGATGTTGTTGCATATACATAACAAATTTGTGGAAGGTTAACGACTTTCCCGGACCAATGTCTAAAAACTCGTCCTTATATACTGTACGTGCTGAATACTTCGATTGGCTAAGTGCCCTTACCCGGAAATGACACGTGGATTGCTTCTCGTTCCATGCATACTTAATTCGTTCGAAATTAGTAGATTATTTCCTGCTTAGACAATATCTGGCCTATATCTGTATATTATGGTGATTGGTGTTAATTTGGCAGAGACCATAGATATCTTTGAAACCTTGACCAATTTAAAATACATGCAAGTTGTGTCAAGTGGAAAGATCAATATCTATCGTATTTACAAACAGAGATTCTCTCCTAGCGCCATCCAAAGATTCTTTGTGAACTTCCAAGTTGACTGTTGATGGCAGCAACGGTTAACTTAAAACTGATGATCATGTTATGATTCATATTATGGGACACAATATGATACAACAATGGACTTTATGAAGATTTCATCATTATGAAATTTGAACATTCAACATTTAAATGAAAACTACAGTGAAAGCCGCTTAATTCTATCGTGTTGGTTCCAGAGATTCTGATTGAAATAAGCGATAAATGTCAGTAAATGCACTAAACATTGACCGTATCAAAATTATTTGCTCTGTGTTTTAAAAATACACATATTTAATCATACATATGTATTTACATATGTTAAAAATTAAATTTGTTTAAAAATGTTATAAGTAGTCAGCTGTAAGTAGTGTTTCATGATGATGTAGTGTTTCTTGCTGCAACGGCTAAAACTTCACTTTCTAACTGATGCAGAAAATCCATCTGAGTAGAGCCATTGATGCATTATGTGCTGCACGGATGCACCTTGTCCATACATGTCCATGCTTGTACGAAAGCTGATGTTCCGCATGTTTGCGATGAGATTATCCAATATACAGAAAAATAAGAAAGTATAGGAAAAAAGCTATACCGAAGGTTTTGATCGAATAAAACGGCTGATCGGATTAAGCGTGATCGAATTTACAGGCAAAAAAATTGCCGCCCGCTCTTACAAATTGAAAGTTCGGTTTAACAATATTTATTCAAAAAAAGGTCCTGTCCGCCCCACTACTGAGCTAGTTTTTAGGACGTTAAACAAGGAATCAATTTCCAATGGCCTAAAAACAAAGACCATATAATTATTTTTGCGGTTCACTTTTACTTTCCAGAGATTAACTGGGGTAATTATGCACACACGCCATCCACCACTTATCCTCGAAGTTCTCAGAAATTTTTGGACATTCTTAACGAGAACTCTCTACAGCAACTTAACAAATCTCCAACACGTGGCACTTGTAAACTGGAACTGCTTATTACCAATAGACCAGATAGTGTATGAAGTATAAAGACTGATTCGGGCATAGGTGACCATGATCAACTACTAGTTTCGAATTTCTCATTCCTACCAAAAGTAAGCTGCCCTCAAAAACGTTCACTACTACAATTTAAAAAGGCAGACTGGGCACGACTTAAACATTATATAGTAGAAAACTTAGTTAAGTGTAAACCTGCCCAAACATTATCTAGTGTGGATAATAAATGGGAGCATTTTAAAACCACATTAACCAATGGTTTGGAGCTTTTTGTCCCCACAAAGTTAGTCAGCTCCAATTCAATGAACTATTGTGGTACTCAAATCAAATTCGCCGAATCCTCAGACAGCAACGAATAGTTAAGAACAAGCTACAGCATGGTTATTTGAGTTATTTATGTTGCAGACAATCCATAGATGGCAATAAAATAAATTAGTAAATTTCTTTGTTGAATTTTACTTTGTTATATTTATATTCATTTATAAATATAAAAAATAAATTTCAAGTACAAATGCAGATGATGATACAATCACTAACGTTTACTTTGTTTTTGTAAAATTTGAAATTTTAGAGTTTTATTAATATTTGTGTTATGAGGTTTCATTTCTGTATGAAAATGTTGCTATATTGTGGTTTTGTAATGTATTTTTTATTTTTATATTTATTCCTGATGATGCTTTATTTAAGCAAAACGTCAATCTAAAATATTTAAAAAAAAACTTGGCTGCTTTTTATTGGAATCTTAGTGACAGCTGCTTAGTGATACGGTATTTATGAAAATCGACCTTAAACTTGATGGTAGCATATATAGATTTTTTTAAAAACTCTGGAGGCGCTATAACATAACGAATCCCCCTATCACATTTACTATACCGCCTTCACGACAAATTTCAACAAAACAATTTCCCCATTGACACAACTAAAACACAATTAAAAACATAGAACTTGCCGATTATGTTTAATGATAGGCGTGCATCAGCATTTCTAATGAAACTTGTGTTTTTCTTGTATTATTTGCAGATGAAGGCAGAAGAGAAAAACAATGACAGGACATTTTACAGCAGGCAGAGCACTGCCTTTCAATTTGGTGGCCCCATAGGGGTTACTTTAATTATGGTCGTTGTTCCAGTTTTAGTTTTAAGCGTTAATCAACTTTGCAACAAAGTAAGCTATTTTATTTTTATCTCAATCTTAGTGTTAGTATAATCTCATCGGATTTATTAAAATCAGAACTACAAGTTATATCAAAGAATATTCCAGCACCTAATGGATGGCGCTAATGTTTTCAACACCTATGATTGTCCAATGTTATTTATGACTTTTTTGTCAAATGACATTTGCACAGTTTATTAACAGTTTTGATTTGATACATTGCAAAATATCAAAGAAATATTTTAAAATATTAGATACCCAGTAAATCTACTGATATGAACTTGAATATTTTCAAATTATTTTTTTACATCAAATTTTCGAAAAGTTATATAATTTGAAAACAATTTACCATATAGGATTTTTATACAACTTTTAATCAATGTTATATCCCTACTATGAATATGAAACTGGTGTACCAAAAACCATCTGAAAAATCCACATTTTAACATTTGAATAATAACTATAAAAAAAATATGAAATGGATATCATTTACCTTAAACTTAAATGTAGGTCACTATCGGCATGCTTTTAATACTTTAATATTTATAATTTATTGGTAATTAAAAATTAACTTTTTAAAGTCCATTCTTTGAATTTAAACTTTTATAAATTGCCAAATTAAAAAAAATTATTTACGTCAAAGAAACACGTCATTTGGAATAAACCATTTATTTAGACAATTATAGCCATTTTCGATAAATTTTATTTCAATCAAGTGATAGGGAGATGTGATAATTATGATAATTCCTCACTAGGCCTTCATTTTGAGAAACAAATTTCCAAACTAAACGTTTACATTTTTTTAAAAATCAATGAATTACTTAGGAGTTAGTGATTTTACACATTGTTAATAAGCTACAACAACTTAATTTGCTTGTATTGCTTTCATAGGTTTGGAACAACACTTAATTTCCAAGTAGGGAATTATTAATAGTTTCCACTATAGTAACCACTAGGAACTTAAGCCTAGTGCCTAAAGGCTGAGATGAAATCAAACATGGTAGTGCATATGCAGAACTCGCACCATAATTTATAAAATTATAATAGCCATTATTAAGATAGTTTCGAATATTAGCACATATTATGTGAAATAAAATTAGTGACAAATTTTGCAATAGAAAAGTTTATGAAGAACTCACGAAGAACGTTTAAAAAAATAATATTCTATTGAAAAATTCAAAATGCCGTCCTTAAAATCATTATATTGCACCGAAAAACATAAACGTTATGATGATCTAAATCTAATACAAATTTCTATATACCAAATTTGGAATAAACCATTTAGATAATAATAGCCATTATTAAGATCGATTAGAATATTTGTTTAGAATATGTGAAATTTTAAGGGCAAATTTTGTAGAAGAAAGGTTTATGAAAACTTCAAGAACAACATACCTAAAAATAATACTCTATTTTAAAGCACAAAATTTCATCCTTAAAAATTCTTATTTTTTTGGTGTAACCAAAAAACAAAGATTATGGTGACCTTATGGTATTTTGCGATACAATTTTTTTATGAAATTTTCGAAATGTTGTAATCAATCTATATGTACTTATAATATCATGTTAATACTACGGTCCTAAAATCTAATTAAATCGTTGCTTGCAGCACTAATCAATAATTGCTAATGGTATTTGGCTACTAATTGCAAGCCAACAAGGTACTTTTGCAACAAATTATAATTATTAAACCTCAAATAAATGAATTTCGATTATCTGTATTAAAAAAGGGATGTTTTGTAAAGTATACAGTGGTGGACAAAACATATGCAACTGGTTGATAAACTTTTTCAAGTTGCGAAAAAAATATATCTATGGTTTAAACCCAAGAAAAAACCATATGGATAGCTGCATGTACATTCCATATATTTAATAATAAAGAGAAATGTAAAGAAATTACTTAAATTTCTGAAAAAAAAATAAAAAGCAACAAAGTACCCATTTTTTCACTGGACAAAACAAATGCAACTTCACACTAATCTTCAGATTTCTTGGGATAATTAGATTTTTTTGTAATAAATCATACTTACAGTACAAAGTCCTTTATTTGTAATCATGTTTTACAGAAAATCATGGTCGTTTA
>JAQGAO010000668.1:0-31146 GCA_034697705.1 Ommatoiulus sabulosus | reverse complement strand
GACTGCCAAGGAGCTGGCCCAAATCTACACCCCCGGGCCCTGTAGGGCGCTTAAGGACCGGGGTTAGCTCCTCACAATACAGTAGTTAGTATAACGCTATATTCCTATATATTTCGCTGAATACCCTGTAAAAATACAATATATACTATTGTCAATGGAAGTTTAAATGACGTAGAAACGTTTGAAGCACCTTTTATTTTTGCTGTCTCCCGGCCTTCGATGTTGCAAATAAACATGGATTCTCCTCTCGCTCCAGTTTCTGTATTAAAATCCAATTAGATTGAAGACTTTAGTCTCTTTTTATATACCTAAGTTTTATGAGCTTGCCTAAGTTGTTATCTTTCGAATTCAAAACGTCTAACTAAAAGTTGAAAATTTAATTTAAAATGTGTAGCTTTTGACTAATTAAGTCATTGTAAATTTCACTTTTTTTTAATTGCTCGTGTAATTAGATAGCTCACTGAGAATTATTCTTCGGCCAACAATTATTTTAAAATGAGCAAAAAAATTCACTTTCGGACATCACATCAAAGGAATTTCAAATGAAATAAAAAATCAATCATTTTAATTTCCACTTTGATTAATGCGAATGTTATAATATGTTGTCTGGTGGCCATTTTTATTTATATATACCTCAGTCGAAATTGCAGACAAGACAAAAAATTTCAACTTTCGCGTGGAAAAAAATACCCCGCAGGGTTACGGAGATGTTGTCTAGATGTGAGAGACATACATAAATAAGGGGCTGGTGCTTTGTTTCATGAAATATATCTAGGGTTTGAAAAAAAAGAATTCTCGCATTCGTTATAGTGGTATTTGTTTCTGAGAGTCGGGTTAAATAACTCGAATACTCGTTGTACGTTGCGCGAGGACGACTAATTGAGGTTCAGTTCCTAAATTATTTAACGTTTATAGGCCTTATCATTTTATTAAAACACTATCGTTTCATTAAAACCCATTTGAAATCCGGTTTGCGGTACTAAAAACAGTAGTATGTATGTATGTTTACCCAATTGCCTTCACATTTTATGTTGCCTGGTACAAGTTTTCCCCTTCGGGTCAGAAACGAATAAAGGGAGACAATCTTTTAAAACAAATGGACACCTTGTAAAAAACCTGAAGGAAAAAACCTTTTGTCTCTTAACGAAAACAGATTATACACTGGTTTCATCAATTGGGTCACGAATTCCTCCGATGTTTTTTATGTAATGGCTTAGTAAAGCACTTCGTGAAAAACTGGACCCTTATAGGCGATTTTAACTGCATGATCAAATCACGATTGTTTTAGATTTGAGATCAACTACACTGTATTCTTACATAAAGTAATTTGGAAATTGATATTTCTTTTAAAAAAACAAGTGATTTTACAGAATTGCTAAGTAATCTGCGTGCATGCCTTCCATGCATGCTTTTATAATAATGATTAAAAGATTTTAAATTTATCATTCATTTGCATGTTAACAAGAATTTCCTTAAAATGGCACCACAGTTCACTGAGAATGTTCACAATATATAATTTAATTATCCTAAAACTGTATTTAATTATTAATCTTATTTACTTTTTATGCTGTATTGTACATGTGTTAAGCCCTCTTATTATATTCCGTTTTTTGCTTTTTTCTGTTTTTGGTTACGGTATACAATTGTTTATTTGGAAATACATGCATTTACTGTACTGTATATTTGTCCGATATTTGTACAGATAGCATTTTCCGACTTTAATTTACAAATGCATGTTCCTCATATATTATTGAATGAATTACGCGCATTGTGTATTTCATTCATCAACTTAAGATATGTGAAAGTGCAATTAAATGCTTTATGTGATTTTCTAACAATACGAATACGAAACCTGTATCAGAAATGTAGGCAGCAGTGATAAACACTGATATGAAAAACAACAAAAAACGTAAAATCATTAATAAGCTTCAGCACTGGTTGATTCTGCGCCATCCTCACAATGCAAGGCCACTCCTTTTTTTCGGTCATTGCTCAACCCTTTTTAACGCGACATGGAGAAAGTGACCACGAATCCCTGTTTTTCTGTCGAACAAGGCCTCAAAAATTCCGAGAGCGTGTGTCACTTCACTCTCCACAAAATGTTGCGTTTCGAAAATACAAATCGGTCGTTAGCAGTAAAACAACTTGTTTTCTAGTTGATACTCAAATGCAATCGCAGAACAGTCCTATAAGTACCTGAAAATGGCGCCTGGTTGTGGGCTATTTCTACAAGCCCTAATATTCGGATGACTTTGATGATTGGCAATATAGCAGCCTGTCCATAATACACTTAAATGTTTATGCAATTTTACCAAATCCAAGAGAATTTTGAAATCAAAATTTGAACGGCTTGCTGTGTATTGTTATGTGCCTACACGTGCTTCCAAATTTGTTATGGCTTACACGTTGATATGTACATGTGCGTACAGTATGATACATGTATGTACAAATGCAACATACGTATTTTGATACAAAAATTAAGCAGGCCTTCTTCTTGCAGTTGTTGGTTCCACAAATAAGGCTGTCCATGTTTTTTTTTAATAAACACCATTTTTCTTTGTACAAGTACTATAGTATACATGCATGTATGTTGAGGTTATACGATTCCAGAAGTATTTTTTTCCATTTTTAGACAAACCATAAAGCCTGCCGTCGTGTTGTGTAATAATCTTTGAAATGGAATTAAATATTGAATTTAGTTTTTGAACAATAATAATGTTAAGATCATATAAAACTGTAGGTCAATAAACTAATGGTAAATTAACATCGATGAGATGGGATTCAATGGGATCGATGAGATTCAATACACTAAATGTTGATAAATCTTAATTATATATGAAACAATTCGTGTTGTAAATTATAACCATGAGCTGTTAGGTGCATGTGATGATGCCAGGTAATATAAAATGAAATACGCTAATAATTTCACGTGCTTTGTGTATAGTGATTTTGTCATTAATGTTTATTTTGTTGTTTCTTTAGAGGTGTTGTTTGGTTTCGTGCATCTATAGCCATCAACCATACAGAAACATTCCATTCTGCAATACACGTACACTGAGGATCCAAGCGGAAGTATCTGTATGAAGTGGTAAGGTTTCATTTATATAATAATTGACACAATCAAAAGAAATTGTGCGCTTTTATTCTAATGGTAATTATAACACGAAGGCTTTGAATTTGTGTATATGCACCCTAGTTTTTCTCTGCTTCAAGGGAATTGTAAGTTCCCTCGTGCTCGTCGTGACTGTGCCACCAGCAGTTTAGCTAATATGTAAATCATGAGAATGACTAAGAAATTGCCCTCTGCAGCGATTGTAATTACCTGCGTAATGTCGGATGTTTAATAGGATTTTAAGCTCTATGAATGAGCAATTAAAATTCTCATTATACCTCACGGTCGAGGATTTAAGAAACAGCGATGCTTGAAACGTGTTTGATGGCGTATTAATCTTTTAACAGTGCTTATTTTAGTTAGAAAATAAACGAGAATATGACGATTCTTTACTGCTTAGCTGACATTTAAAGGATCACTATATATTTAACAAGTTTTTTTTGGTGTTGCCCATGCATGATGGACTAATTCTCAGCATTCATTAATTAATCCGTGTTTATTTTATATCTAAACACTATCTTTGTAGAAAACTCTGCTTCTACATGTAAGAATCGTGATTCTGATTGGTTGAATTTATATAAAGTGAGTATGGTTGCATACTTTTACTGGTTCTCCTTAGCAAATGATGAGCACTTCGATAAAAAAATGAGTATTGCCATTGCTCCCGTTTATTCTATGCCAATTTTGCGTGATATCAGGACTGTCTGTACATGTATATTTGAATATTTCAGCGACATAGGCCTACTTCTTAAGAGTCCAATACAGTATTCCTTGAATTTTGAGTGGTACATGCATGATAAGGATCATTGCTTGTGTATTTGCATGGGATGTGTTCTATGATATTGAGACCATATGTTGAACATGGCTGTATGCTCTTGCAATATGAGCAGTGAGACTTGTTATCATGGCATCGACCATGTCGCATTGCATGCTTTTATATTGTTCGCTCTATATGCATCTGCAGTGCTTTACCATTGGTTGTTGTAGAGCAAAAACAGACCAAACTATATTGAAAAGAGGAGTTGGGCGTGTAAAGCAGACAATAAGGTGCGAAAATAGATTAGGAAACCTGCTGGAACGGCCAAATCTGTCGCCATCTTGGCACAAAATAGGATTTCAACACAATAGGATTACTGACAAGCCCAATTTAGCCCGCGTCTTCCGTGGTGCTTTGCTGTAGGCCTCAGACAGAAGTGGAGGCTATACTGCATGGACATGTCCACAGACTTTACAAAGGGGTTTCTCACAAACTGGTGAAAGGTAGCACATGATGCACTTGTAATACTTGAAAGCTTAAATTTGTCATTACGTACATTTACCAGTTTGAGGCTGGGTAAAGCTGTATTATGTATACGCATTGTTTCGATTAATCTTCAGCTTATAATGCAGTACAAGAATAGAAGTATAGAAGCATTAGCAATTCCCTAAAGGCTACTTGAACGTTTGCTCACGCATTGGTCAACCGGAATTGAACGATAAGTAACGTAATGAAGTTGTAACGTTGAACTTTCTAGTTGTCAACGACAAATTACCAGATACAGTAGAACCTCTCTTATGTGAACCTCCATTATATTATAAATACATGTATAGGTACCTCGTTTAAGGCCTGCTTGTAGCAGTAGTCCAGCTATTTCAACTAAAAAAATAAGGGTTTTGGCTTTGACAAAAAAAAAAATATAGATGGTGAAACAGAAGAAGATTCATGATTTTTTTCAAACCTGCCAAACAAAAGTGATTTACATGTGATAAAATAACTTTGAATACTTAATGGACTTATTTCCTATTTTTTTTTAAAATTGGTTTTCTATTGGTTAGAATTTCAACCTCCCTTATGTGAACTTTTCGAATATATCAACCACCTCTGGTGCAATTAGTTCACATAAGAGAGGTTCTACTGTACGTGTTTCTTAAGTGCTAATTACGCACATCCTTGATAGCGGCTGATACACTCGGAAAATCACCTCGGAAAGGTGTACATGTAAATATACTCATGAGAATTGGTTGGCACCAGTTGTTTTGGTCCAGTAAAACGCAGTAAAGCGTTTCTACAAGGTATTTTTGGTTTTATCTCTGATCGTATACACTTGTACATGATCACCTCGAATGTACTGTGGGAGATGAAAGGACTAGAATACTGAATGTTCCATGGCAACAGGGAGTTGATTGAATATATACAGTAGTAATTTGGAATTATTTGATGAAGACTTTCAAAACAGCAAAAAAGTTTGATATACATTTAAGCGTGGATTTGACATCGTCAAAAGTATACGCTCAACGTGACTGCACCAATACTTCATGATTTTGGGAATATCCGAATTTGTATGTACCGTTCAATGCATGTAAAACATGTTCTTTTACACCTCAATTTAAATTTTGGGTAACCCATAACCGCGTTCAAAAGCATCGTATGTTTTTTAAAACATGGATGTAGTTAAATGTTTAAGGGTCTCGCCTCCATAATGCTTGTCAATACCGCACGTTACACGTTTTGTTAAGCATGCACATGGTCGGGTTCAACTTGTTTTTTGATAATCTGAATTTACAAAAGACATTCTCGTTTCTTTGAAATCTTGAATTTCAAGAAGCTGGCAAGAAAATTCCCAACCCCTGCATTCCCATCTTCGTCTACAATGTCCAATCATCGTCGCATTTTCTTTCAAGCTCGTGAAGGCCTGTTGGCGCACATTCAGCATTCGGCCCATGTCCAGCCTGAAGAACCATAAGATGTAGAACTAGTTTTGGACCACTTTTTTGGCTTTCAAGACGAAGATTTCACCTAGTTCTGAATGGCGCGTTCAATACACACAGCAATGAATAGATTGAAAATTGCCAAAGGTTGGGACTAAATTTCACACTTTGAAATGTTTTCAGCTGCGTGCCCACCTTTCTCTCTCATTTCTACCCCAACACGCTTTTATTCGGCGTTGCTGCGTGCAGCTGAACATAATGGCGCGATGACCCCTCCAGAGGCTTTATATACCCGCATGCCCCAACACTTCTGAACGGGACGACGTCTCTATTACAATGGTGGAGACTGCACGTGTGAATGAAGTTTTTGTCAACTTCAAGGTTTTCAAGGATAATCTGATTGATATCCAGCAAATAGCGGCTGCAAGAGCAGAAAAGGGAATTTTTGAGGGATATAACACGCACCGTAGGGTTACAGCGAGGGTGGGTTTTAAATTTATTCATTAGCACGTTTCAGTACGTGCTACTATTTGACTGGTGGTATTAAGGAGGTAATCATGAGCTGTATACCTCCGTGCAGATTTCAGTTTTCTTTCTCAAATTGGCATTAATGACATTAAACGTGCACGCGTGATCTACTAACGTATCAGCAGGCTTATACAAGTACCTCTATGAAGGTGTCATTTTGTAAGATTTTCTACGAGGATGGGGATGTAATGGAGCGGAATTTCGAGATGACATGTTGGGAGATTGCGTTTTGGATGGCAAGTAATAAAACCTACTTTTTCATCGCATATTTCATAAAAGAAGGTCATGCACTGTATGTTCTGCAATTCAGACTTCAGGAATGTACATTATTAAGTATGTGTAGTAGGTTTCGACAAATTTTAATTACCGATGATGGAAAAAAATAAATAAATTACGATTTAATGATGGCATGTTATCAGTTTAAATCAGCAACTTGCGCATAATTAAGACAGAAACTCTATAATAAAAAATCAATCAGTCCCACGGTCAAACCTATTTACATTGTAGCTGTAGTACATGTATGTGCTTTACATTTATGAACTGGTTGCTCCAACAAAGGTTAAGAACAACCTTGGGTTAACCTACTGTGTAACTCTAGGTTAATCCACCGTTGTATTGCACAAACACGGGTTAGGAAAAAGAAAAAAATGAAGAGAAAGGTTAACCCAGCCAGTAGGCAGGGTTAACCTCGGGTTATTAGGAAAAACAACATGGCGAACACTATGGATGAATCTGATGAAGCTAGGGAATTGCGCGTGCTACACCACCTGGTCACATAGACAGGTGAAGCCAGGATGCGCAATTCGGCAGCATTCGTCAACGTTATCCTTTCAAGTCCTCCATTTTGGTTTCAGCAGGTTAAACATGGGTTCCATGACCCTGGGGATATTTCATCAAGAGTTAATTGGTGCAACACAAACATCTAACCCGAAGGTTTACCTGGAGTCAAATTTTAACCCAAGATTAGTAAACCTCAGATTTTAACCTAAGTTGGTGCAACTGGCTCTAAATGTTTCATATAATAATAATAATTTAATCATTCAAACATGAAAAGGTATGGGAAGGTTTTACAATAAACACTTTTAGCCAACCTAGGCCAGTATATAGTTAGTTAGATAATGCACTAAAGGGGAACTCACTCAACTCAGCCCCTTCTGGCATACTGTTGCCTGTTATGTTTGTCATTATGAGGATTCTTGGTCTTACACCGGTGGCGATGGTTAATTGGTTTGTTATAGCATAGCTGCCGCTTGTTGTTTGTTATAACTAGTGGCTACATATAAATAAATTTATCGCAAAAATAGATATCGGTACTTGGGAGGGGGGGGGGTACTTTGGGAAAATCAAGGTTCCAAAATGATGTATCAATTCCAGTAATGTTCGTCGAAAGACCGGATTGGTCGAAGAAACTTTGTGCAACTTTTTTGTATATATATGAGCTTTACACGCGTTTTTACTTCGTCATTGGCGCAGTCCGTGCTACTTTACCTATATTTTCATTCAATCCTCCATTGTTGCTAATCACGTATGATTATACGTTGGCTCCCCTTTAATGGGGCTAGGGGAAACGAAATAGTCTTGTAAGTTGGCAGAAAATAGCTGGCACGCTCTTGCTCCACACCTCCAAAATATATAGTCAGACCCGGAATGGCTCATGGGCTGGATTTTATTTTGATACCGGTAGCTATAATAATAAAATTGCGGTGAATTAAACGATACCCGCGTTACGCTACCGTATAATATTTAAATTGCCGCACATCTTGTTCTGGAATGCGTGCAAATAATAGTGTCATTTGCTGAAATAGTGAATCGAACAGTTTTTACGCATTCTGTATTAAACATTTCCATTGAATCGTTTTAAGGTTCGTGGTATACTGGTCGGCCATCATTTAAAGTTATGCAATTAATGGATCTTTTATTCATTCAGAGGTTATGTTTTTGTAGACAGCTTCATCTTCGTTGTTCTTTGAAATTAAAACTGTATGACCTTTTTATTTTAAAAATTCAGGCACTGCTTTCCTTACACTATATATAGTGTAATCCCTCGTTTCAGATAAGATCAAACTGGTATTCAAACTGCGAGTTAAAACACGAGTTTAAATGAACTTCCCCAAACAACAAAATTCAACCTCAGCGTTCATATCGCCCCCGTTATTACTATTATTCAGATTGGATTTGAAAAAGGTTTTTTAAAGTGTAAATTATCTTCGCAGGTGTTTCCTTCATAAATTCCTTCCTCCAACATGTTCTTTATGGGCAGGATTTCTGCAGATCGTCCTTTTCTCTTAACCTTTCTGGCCATGGGCGTGCTTTTGGTTTCCCTTGTCCATAACTTGCGTGGCCTTCATTTTCAAATGTTCCTTTCTTTTCTATTGGGTTTTTCTAAGCGACTGCTTGTTTGGCTATTCCCGAGCGTCTGCTGCATTTTAATTTGCGCGAGAGCAGTGCGTGAGATAAATGCATTACATTTTATTGTAATTAATGCATTTGTTTAAAATCTCATCTCCTACATTCTTTCTATGCATGAATTTCAAGTGTGAGAAAGTCGTCGCCAAACCTAAGGCGTTACAAGTATTAAGTGTTTAACTATATACAGTGTAAGTTAATTGTTTCAAAACGCATTACAAATTACCCTGCAGGTTCGTTTTAAGTCTGAATGTGAAAATATACATATATACAGTTACATGTGCATGTACATTGTATATTATTGTAACTACACGTATGAACAGAACTATGCATTCTGCTATGAAATTAAAACGAACCAACTTCACTCGTGGAATATTGGTCAAATGTATTATCTGAATGAATAATAATTGGGAAAAATACGTTGTACGACCGATATTGAGATAGCAATTAGATTACTACCAAAATTCCAATTTATTGAAAAATATGAGGCCACGCTATTAATTAACTGCTCCATAAAAATGAAGAAAATCGAGATAATAAGCTTTATTCCTGGATAAGTTTCACACTATATGTGCAAGGGTAAAATTACAAACCATCTTTTAGTTGCCGCAAAAAACGAGGATGTGATTCCATAACTCAAAATTAATAATGAATGTCATATAGCAATATCTATAACCCCACCAGTTTTGATATACAGTATACCAATAAATTAGAAAAATAACGCTGTTTTTAAAAGGGCAATAATGTTATTTATCAAAAATGACATATCTGATGATTTTGATATTTGAAAACTGTACAAATGTCAGGAAATGCGTGCATTATAATAAGAGTCAAGTTTCTTGCACAATGCATGGTTCACATTTACAACCCATCAAAAGTTGAAAGCATGTTAATTGATGACATTTCAAGTAACAACAAATATCACCAGTTTGCAGTCACTTGCAATCAGTTCAATAAGGGAAGGTTTAAAAACAAAAATATGTGCATAATTGAAACTACAACAGTTTTGATCACTGTAAGGAGAATTTTGTTACGACATTTAATCACTTTTCCTCGATTCCCGACGTCGAAAAGGCAACCATGAGTACAGAAGCTTGCAAGCAAACCAAACAATTCTACCCTCTCTGCTGGGTTTTCAGACGACACCGTTATTGAACTTGTGGGCATCAAAGACATTGGCATGCCTTCTCTATACCGGGTGTGCCAAAAATGTTTTTCAAGAATGCGCGATCAGACCGGTTTGGCCTCATGTGGCAACCTGATGCGTGATGGCGCCGGAACGCGATGCAACACGCGCGCCTTTTTCCAATTCGTGCATAACTGGAAGATGTAATTAATAATCCAGTTTTGCACCCGGACAGAAAAAAAAACAAAAAAAAAACACGTGGCGAATAAAAAAAATTCCTCTGATAATAATGAAAATGGGAGGCACGGCGGAGTCTCGCGGGCTGCATTTTTAGTCTTCTACTTCGAAAGCCGATTTTGCATAATACGTATCGCGTAATTATTTCCAGGAGATTTTTTTCCAAGATTTCTTTTTTTTTTCGTATAGATAAAATATCTGTCTGACGAGGCCTTTTTCCACCATTTTCACGCTGGTTTTCTCATCTCGTGCACTAGTTCGTGGTTGCTGGCTCCCCCGCTGCTCGCCATCGAAAACTGAGGAGCGAGGGTTGACTGTGCCGCCGCTGGCCAACGTTTTTACCTGTCCCCCCTCGCCGAGTTGGGCTTACCTGGTTCATGGATGCGATACAATGGCAACGAAGCAGCCAATGGCCAACTGCGACTCCGGCTTACCCATTGGTCGAAGGCCAGGTAGCCCCCGTCGCAATGCACTGAGGACGAACGCTTTTTGTGGAATCTTGGAAGGTGAAGGAGAGGTGCACCGAAGGACTTTGTGGTCCCTCGTGGGATACTCGCACACCGCTCTGGGACACCGCTCCGAGCGATACTGTACGTTTGGAAGATCTCGACATTGGTCGTCTATGGGTCACCTCCTGGTCACCTCGGTCCGTTCGTCACCCAACGCCCTCGGCCCACATATAAGAAGCGCGACTGTGGTTGCGGTCACCTCAGAGGCACGCTCGAGTCCATCAACTTCTGGTTCTCTGCTTCGGACACTCTCGTTTCGGTGGTCTTCCGTCGCCCCACCACGCGCTCCGTGGCTCTTTTTGGGATTTGCCATGTTCACGCTATAGCTGCCCGTAGACATGCCGTGCACCGGGGTATGAAACGGACGTGAATTTTGACAGGAATTTCTGATCTTGCTCCAGGAATTTGGGATAATTTTCGTCGCTGACCGGCATTATCGGATATACGAGTCTCGGCGAGCGGAAAATTATGTGCAAGCGTTGAACCACGTCGGCTGCGAGGAAATTTCAATTTTTATCGATTTCTGCGACTCGGAGTGGGAGGGATTTTCGTTCCGTTTCGTTTTTTGATGCGACTCGAACCAATGTGGACCCGTTGCGAACCACCATTCGTACCTGCAGCGCTGCATACCAACTAGCCTTTCTGGCTGGATGTGGCTTCACCTACGTTCTTCAAGAATTCCCCTCCTCTTTTCTCCGCCGATACCGCATGCGGAGAATCGACGAAAACAACTTTCTCGGAATTTGGTGAAGCACCTTTTTAAAAATAATAGCAGAAGTTGTGAGGCCCGCTCCTCCATGCACGACTTCAACGTCCGGTGATGGTGGTGCCTTAATTTATGAATGGCGCACCATACGCTCTACCGTCATTCACGCTGTTGTTGCTTTTTTTCCCGTACCGTGCTCTAAGCCTTTTTTTTTTTTTTTTGGCCAAACATGTCAACGACATTGATGGGCTAGAAGAGTGCTCGTTTTGTTCTTCAGCCACATTGTCTCAGCATGCGTGTTAGGCCTAGGCCAGATCAGCTACTCGGAGAAAGACGCGCATTGTCTTCGTAACAAACTTGGCTGTAGCCGGCGTGGGTACAGCCAGCGTGCTCGTGTCCCAACTTCTACCCGTGCCAGAAAAGCTCATTCCCCGCGAAAAGTTGACGGACAGAACTAGATTGCCGGGAAGAAAAACAGCGACAGGTAGCAACTTGAGGACGAGGAAGTTCCCACGCAAACCATTGGTATTTTGGGAATCCAATAGCAGAAACTGCACCCAACCACCGTGCACCTCAGGAATAGTACACCTTCGGGACAGCCATGCCTGTGATGCCCGGGAATGGGCTCCTGCCACATTGCAGATAACCTAATCCTAAAAATTCAGTCGATCGACTCGGTGCTCAATCCAATTTGTATGGAAACTGACATACGTTTACGGTAAGACATGCTCTGCTTTGAAATAATCCCATACTCCAGCCTTCATTTACTTTAGTTATAGCTTCGAGATTGCATGTTCCATCTACAAACTCATATATGCAAGAAGTGATTTTAATAACACGCTGTCAGAAAAGGACTCTTATACTCAAATATACGCAATATCCATCTTTACTATATATAACTGTTGATGCGCATGTACCTCGTACACGTATCACCCAAATTCCTAAAGTATATGCATATCTCGATCATCATCGACTACACACGAGAACAACAATTTATGAAGCCAAAATTGGATGTCGTCGATAATTCAAACCCTTTGGCCATTCCAAACTTTGAGGCGTTCGGCTCGATGATACATTCATCTTTTGAATTATATTTGTATAGGATCAGGAAGTAATTATTTTCGTTAGGCCTAACGTAATTAAAAGTAAGCCTACATTTGCTTGCTACAATTGCCGCGTTATTTCTATATGATATAGCTGACTATATAGCTCCTGTACAATTTATGAGGCTTGTTACATTGAAATGCAGCTTGGTCTTCCGACGTAAAAAATTCAAGTATTAAATTGATTGATTTTGTTGCCCATTTTGGAGACGTCCTTAAAGGACGTACGTGGCATATTTTTGTTGTATGTTTTGAGGATGCATGGACTAACTATAAATTTAGACGGATTAATCCCTGCCATTCGATTAAAATTCAAAAATATATTATTTCCGATAATTTTAGAGAATATATACGGCATGTTTACATGTACAAAACGTCGAACTGTTCGCTTTGAATGGGACATTGATCTTTTAAATTATGTTTGCAGTAGAACAGAAGGAAGTACATTGTTTTCATTAGGCATAAAAAGAATGTAAGTTTACATCAGAATTTACATATTTCAAAATTCCACAATGGCAACAGAACTATATATATATATACAAACTGCGATGTAAAAATATCTGTCAATAAATTGTTAATTGTTCGCTAAAGAGAACAAGAGGAGTAAATATTGCTTGTTATGACAGACGTGGCATGCAGCGTATCTCCAATTCAAACAAACCATCATACTAATTGTTCACCGCATACCAAATGCAAATTTTTCCCCACTCCAAATAAACATCACAAATTGTTAACTTTTTAGATTTTAGCCCATGTTTGCATATACAATTTAAGAAAATGACAATTATATACATGTATACGATGTTTCGAAGAGCCACATTCAAATAATTTTTCAGGCAGTGTTATCCTAAAACCTGATAGGAATTTTTGACATTTGAAACTTCAAACTGTATAGTTTGTGTTAAATTTGGATAAAATATGGATTAAAATACGAAAACTGTATATACATTTATACATAAAAGGGCATTACGAAAATATGTACTTCAAAAATTGTTCAACGGCTACAAAATCCATATATGGCAACCATGCATGTTTTTCAAGTTAATTGGCACTTCAATACCAGTAATGGTATACCGGTATATGTATTATTTTTTATCAATTAAATATTCATTTATCAAATTCATGAAACTCCTTTAATATTTCATCTATTCCAGTAGATCATTTCTATCAGCATACCGCCCATATTTGTTTATCATATACATGTACATAATAATAATCACAGAACATCATCTGCAAAGTCACAAATACAATATACATGTACATGCATAGAGACATGGTGACATGTTTGCAACTTTTTTTAACGTGCTCGCATGTTTAAATATACGTGCAACATATAAGATAAAAATAATATAATAAACATTTATGCACAAAGGAAATAATCATGGCGTGTCAGGTTCGTAAGCATATTGCTACTATGATATTAAATTATTTTAACATGCGAGCATACAATGAAGCAAATTGTACGCTCGCGTGTGCCTTCTAGAAAAATGAAAAATTGTAAATAAAAATGTTAATGACGTAAGCTTGCATGTACAAGTTTTAAACGTTTCATTCACATGTCAAAATAATGTGTAAGACATATAACGGTGATGAAATATCTCCACTAAGTCTTAATTAAACACAATTTAATGGAAGTATTCAATAACGAGCTGCTATAAAGGCACGTCATGGAAGTGAATGAGTGACATACTGCATGTTAACACAGGGTTTTAAACTTTATGGATATATAATTTAAAAAGATGCTTTAACCGTATACTCGTGTATTATGTTTGAGATTTCGAAATCATTTTTTGAAACAAATAATTTGATATGTAGATTCCCCAATGTGGATACGTGTCATCCGCTTTTCCTGTAATGTAAACATGTATGGTTTAAAATTTCACCACATTCCTCTTTTAATGTTTTTTAAATACCGTAAGTAAACTTGGAAAAAATTCGAAACTATTGTAGAAACTTCGCTTTCAATGAAATGGAACGTTTTCACATTTTTTCATTATTAACATTTTTAAAAAAATGAAATGCAACTGAATTTTTCAGCCTGAGAGGGAAAGCGAATGACACAATTTCAGAATTTCCAGGAAAAATTATTTTCCAAGTAAAATGCCCACTCTTAAGCTTTTTGAATGTATGGATTTCACTATCACAATTCTGAATTTTAGCAAAAAATACGTTTAATCCTCGTATACATTCACCTGCAAAATTTCAAAACATTCATATAATAGTATTTCAACACTAAACAAATGCAAGCAGTATTTGTTTGAAATGTTGAAGGTGATTTTACACACACTTTGTATGTTTTTGTTAAAACTCACCTTCAAAATTTCAAACAGTTTAAATAAGTGATTTTACCCAAGGGTTAGATATGTTTGTTACAGTTCAAAATAGTAGTATAGTGACAACATTATATAACCCTACAACTTAAAACCTGAACATTTGACAGAAGATTTGAAGTATTTGTTTCAAATTTTGAAGGTGATTTTCCACAAGTTTTAACTATATTTTTGGTTGCCGGGATGTCCAGGGGAACTCGCAAACGAGTTCCATAGGCCAGTCCAGACAGACTCTTTGTTTACACTTTTCTAAACTGACCGGGATAGCCGCTTACACATTTCGCATACCCATCACACACGCAAACTATTTATTAAATTTGAGCATATTTAAAAATTGAATTAGCATACTCGTAAATAAACAGTTGAACTCGGCTATGTCTAGGCCGTCGAATTTGCAGGTGGTCTCCCTGTAGCATAATGTTTTCCATGGCGTCAAGTAGCAGGCCTCGTGGCTCGCCAAATTATTCAGAGTGAAAAAGCCAAAAATGGCGTAATAGAATAGTGCTCACGCGCGACACGTCTCCTCTTTTATTATTTTTAGCTTGAAGTTAAGCTTCGTGGATGCGAGCTCGTATTACTAAACGGCCGTAATTCCTATGTTTTTCTCGTCAAGTCCGGTTGACAGCCTGTTATTATTTCATTCTTTATAGAGGTGTAGATGGCTGAGATATTGGTTAGGCATACACCGCATGGAAGGCTAGACCAAAAAAAAAACCATTGCATCTCAGCGTTGTTTGTTGAGGAACCCTCGTTCGTTTCATTCTTGCCAAACTCTGGCAAAAGTTGATGTTGACCTGTGTTTTATTCAATTGTTCGCTCCATTGCCAGCTCTAGATTCGTCCCGGAAATGTGCCCGCTGCTGTAACGCGAAAGTGTCCCATCGCCATGACCTTCACGGTGCAGCGCCATTGCTGGACAGTGCGCCTGTGGCGCCCCCACGAGCGCAGGATGGCGTCGCCGAGTTCGTTCAGCCGTCGCTTGTGCGTCGCCGGCGTCACCGCGGCCTTTGTGATCGGGATTGTGGTGGGCATTCTGTTGCCCCTCTACGTGCCCTCCTCTGCCCTCTTGTCCCATTCTGCCCTGGCTAATCGCAACGCGAGCGTGACCGACGGGCCGTGGGAGGGCGCTGCGAACGACGTCGAGGGGAACCCGGCTTCCCAGAATGACCCCGAGAAACCCCGCGCGGGGACGCCCCACGGTGCCCTTTCGCGGCCCCGAGTCGATACCTCTTCGACGCTGCCTCCACCTTCCGCCAAATCGCCAGCGTCCGGCACGCTGGACCCTCGCCTCTACAGTCAGAAATGGAAGGTGGGCAGCGACGATGCTAGTCGCAATCGTGTCCAAACGGCTGACCAGTCCATCTCCAAAGACGTTTTCTCGAAAAAACGCCCCAGCCTGGCTGATTTATTGCGGCCGGTGTCCGGCAAGCCGCTGAGGAAGCTGGACCCTCCGGCCAACCACACGGGTCAGGGGTTACGAGCCCCGATGCCGGTGACCACCCCGCCGAATGCGCGGATGCCCCAAATCACGCGGCCTTTGGACCAAAGTGCGGGACTCGAGGAATTGCCGCTAGAGGCCCTCGTCGACGGGGTCTATTGGAGCGACCGCGTGGAGCGCTCGCTGCCCACGGGCTTCTCCAAGAAGGACATCGCCGACTGGACGAGTTTCGCCGGCAACGCCACCGTGGTCAAGGTGGCCGAGGGCTGCGGCCGCATGCAGAACCGCTTGCTGGTCTTCGACAGCGGCACCATGTCCTGCTGCCGTTATCGCCAGAACAATGACCAGATCCAGGGCGAGATCTTTTCCTTCTACCTGGCCCAGTTGCTGGGCCTGCGCAGCCTGCCCCCGGCCACGTTGGGTCTGCTGCACGGCCACGAGGGCCAGTGGAGGACCGTGAGGGGCCAGCTGACCCTGGCCCAGTGGAACGAACAAAAACCGGTGGTCATGACCAAGTTCGTGGACGACCTGGTCCCTGCTCACATTCCGCGCCATTTCCGCGGTGATGGCCCTCGGGAGCACCGACGTCTTCATCCGCTCCCCGAGGACCTGGCAGAACTGGGGCCCGAGGAACTCCGCGAGATGGCGCAGTGGTCGGACTTGGTCATCTTCGACTACTTGACCGCCAACCTGGACAGGGTGGTGAACAACATGTACAATAAACAGTGGAACCCCGACATGATGAGCGCGCCGGCGCACAATCTGGCCAAAGTGGCCAAAACGGGATTATTGGTGTTTTTGGACAATGAGTCCGGACTCTTGCACGGCTATCGGTTGCTCGATAAGTACGAGAGCTATCACAAGGCCATGTTAGAAGGGTTGTGCATTTTCAGACGATCCACGGCCCGTGCCGTGCTGACGCTACACTACGCGGGTGACATCGGTCAGCGGCTCAAAATGGCGCTGATGGAGTCGCAACCCCAGATGGCCGAATGGCTGCCGCTTCTACCGGACAAAAGTGTGAAAATTTTGCGCGAACGACTCGCCAGGGTCGCGCGACAGATTTTGCAGTGTGAACATATGTACACGAACGCTTCCAGCACCACGGATTCGAACCTTATCGGGTCACGATATGACCTGCATGACACTTTGACCAGGCCCATGGCTGACACGTCGTGATTCGAACATCTTTTTATCACCTATATTAAGTGTTTTGAATTGGCAAATTGTTCTATTTGTGCATTTAGAAATTGCTCTCTGATATTATAACGTTATGCAACAACACAATAACCCAGAGTATAATTTCACTTTTGTAAAGTTTTGTTGCGTGTTGCGATGTGTTTTGGTAAAAACGTGTTGCCAGATCACGCTTTGAAATGCGTGTTTACGTATTGGAGGGTACTATGACGCAATTTGTTGCTAAAAAGATGGCGATTTTAGGCGTGGTCGAACAATTGGGATACTCGGCGACAGAAGCTTTAAAAATGGCACTTTTGGATTATCATTAGTACACGTTGCTTTACGATTCCAAAAGTGCCATTCGTAAAGCACTGTCTGAGTGCCCTTAACATTATGATTTTAAGATATTACGAAACGTTGTACAATTGTATATTACGAATAATGAAAATGCCTACCACAAATATATATATATATATACTGTATATTGGTTTTGATTAATTCGTAATTGGTTGAATGTGATTTTTTGGACGTGTCCAATTTCGCCTAAAATTTGGTAATAGGTTGCCTCGTTCCTGCCTGCCCAAAGATAGGACGGTAAACCTGCATACGTTTTCTAAAACCGAGTATACAATTAAGGCACTAATGGCAGGTTGCATCAACCTGTTTACATGTGTCTTAAACGTATACAGTAAGTCCTTATGATAAACGGATATGTTAAAGAATTAAGTTTAGAAACTGCCTTTTGCAACTGCAGTCATAAGGGACCTATTGCCCTTACGGTGCAGGATGGAGTGAGGGGGGAAATGTGAAAGATTTGGAAGACAGTATAATGACTGAAGTTGCAGTTTACAAAATACCATAATCTTGTGCAATAACTGGGATGTTGTGTTTCGCATTCTGTAATTGCACAAATTGAGCAATTTACCCCAATGTTACCAAGTATGACAGCCCTTGCAGAGTTGACTTTTGAGAATCCCCTTGTATTTTCCAATGTAAACCCCGTGTTTAGAGCGAGTCAAAAGTCAAGTGATTCGGTGCAAAGTAAACACATTAATCTTGCATGTAGCTATACCCCGTAATTAAATGTTTTCGGAACTCTCTTACGAACCATCTAAACTATAATCCAGGTCGGTAGCGTTTTAACTTCTTTAACTGTATTGGATAATGCTATATAATCAGCCCCGTTTTGCCAAGCAGGTGAGAAGTTTGCCATTAAATTTCAAGATTTATTTTCCTGAAGAAACACGTGCCTGAAATATTGCCTCGTGCGAAAAAAACGTTATAGTTCTTTTGTGCATTTCTTGACATAGTTTTAGAGTAAAATCGAATTTTTAAATTTTCGGTTCTCATCTGTGGGTTAGATATACGAGAAATCGTTTTTTTAAGACCGTGACAAACGAGGCAAATTATTTCTCGAAATAAATTTTACGAAATTGCAGGAAATTTATTTTCGATGGAAAAATGTCCTGTTGTTGTGTGAAGACATTTTTGGTTGGCAACATTTTTAGTCAAACGTCGTCTGCTACTTCATTGTTTTCATAGAGAATCGTCGACTTTGACTATATTTTCAATTTTCTTGTATATATTTCAGTATTTTTGCATTGTGTGAGGAATATTAACACTGGATTTTATATTCTGTTTTAATTTTATTGAAATGGCGACCTTTTTAAGTATTTCTGAAATATGATGTCTTTACTTGCTTGCATGACTCCAATAATTCTAAAATACTGAAATACATACAAAAAATTAGAAAATAAAGTCAATTTCGAGGAGTATCTATCAAACCAATGAAGGAGCAGACGACGCGCATAGGTTTAACACGTAGAGGGTTGACTAAAAATGTTGCTAACCAAAAATGTCTTCACAGTTGCACACAGGAAAAAAATAAATTTCCGAAATATACAGAAAAGACATAGGCTACATTGTAACGTCTCGTATAATCCGTCATTAAAAAAAACTTCTATAGGAGTATTTTTGTGCACGAGTGTGCAACCTCTGACGTATGTTTTTCCTGAAATAATTTTCTCAGAGATCATTTTCAATTCTGGAAATATTTCCTACGGAGGCTATATAGACAAACGTTAGGACTAATATTTATTTCAAAAAATATCAGAATATAAATAAATTATCTCTCGTGTGACGGCCTTAAAATGGACCTTATAGTATCACGTAACTATTTCGCCGAATCATTGACTTAAAGGTGTCTCGGATAATTTCCGCTAATAAGGAGGAATGAAACGTCACGTGATAACGGCATAGTGTCGAAATCAGCATAAGGTCTATTCGGGGAAACTGACGTTATCTTAGAAGCCCTTTACAAACTTTACATGAGTATTCGCGATGAATTAAGTTCATTTAAATGTTTAGTAAAGACATCCCAAGCCCAAACATTGGTTTTAGCAAGTATTTTCACGCATTTAAAATTGAATTCTATTTGCAATTTTTTTGGTTCACGGATTTATGTTTCTCTTTCTTGTTTAGTATAAGCATCCCCGCCATAACTGCAGAACTTTAATTCATAATGGCTACGGTCAGTTTTTATGCACACTGTTGCTGTTCACGTTGAACTTGACGATGATAACTTACCTTCCTTTTCACTGGAAAACAGACATTTGACTTTTTAAATATTCTACCAATAACCTGCAGGGCTTGGGATTGTTGTTATTCTTTTTTACCTCCAGAAAAGTCAATTAAACTAGAAATTATTATAGACAAGAAAGAAAAATAACGAACTCATGCTCACGTGTCTTCCTAAGTTCCGGTTTTTTGCCGTTTGAAGCAGCAAATAATTTAATTGCAGCCCATTGTAATACATTGTCTGCCATATCATAAATTGCTGCATATTTACATTCCAGGTTACTTCCTTTACAAAAACGAACGACCGATTTCAAAGACTAACAAATGGAAAGCGTTTCATATAAATAACCGAATCTTTTTATAACAGAATCTAACCGACATTTTTTTTTAAATAATTCGACTTACTGCAAATGCAATCATTGCTCAAATCATCCTAGTCCTTCGATTTCCACTATAACTTATAAACAAGAAAATTTTAACAATGACTATATGTTTGAAACGTGGCAAATGGTATATCGTGTGAAACGTTGAGAAAATGTTAGGTTTACATCAGTTTAAGGAAAAATAAATAGAATATTCGTTATTTGCATTATATTCGCAATGGTTTTTTCTTGCACGTTTTATATATTTATAGGGAAAAAAAGTTGTGTCACGATTCGTGTATGAATTTGTTGAAAATTTAAACAAACTCCATCCTATCCATTTACCTCTTTTTCTTGAAATGAAGACATACACATTTTCCCTTCCTTCTCCCCCCTCTTCATCCCCACTATTTCCAACCCCATTTTTCTGGTTCGAATCAATTTTTTATGAATTGATGGGTGACGTTGAACTGCTTGTTTATAAAAGAAATTCCTGAGTCATTTCAATAACGTAAATGCCTATGCTGAGACTTACAAATTGATTTTTTTTCCAACTATAAGCATGTACGTGTGCAACAAGTTTTGAAATACAGCAGGGTAGATCATTCAGTTTAGGGGGTAGATTAGCGAGGGAGAAACTCGAATGACGTCAGTTCTGATTTTAACGCAATGGAAATGTGACGTCACAGAAGTAATTGTAAAATGCATTCTCTGCAAGAGCTGTTTGCTTTACTACATTGTTTCAAACCAGCTTTACATGTTTGTTTTTGTCAATATATGTAATTTCATTTGCTATTCTAATTTATGACGTTTTGTAATTAATTTAATGACAAGTCCAATTTCAGTTAAAATTCAACCCCTAACAAAAACCTGATTCATTTTTATCCTATATTTCGAAAGAGCATTTTCTAGGAAATCGTATAAGGCGATACATTTGAAAAATGACTTCGTGATAAGTTGCTTTTCAGCACGCACTATTATACCGTTATTCAGCTAGGTTTACTTTGAAACAAGTGACTTATTAATTAAACACGAAGTCGGCCTTCACCTACATGTATATGTTTTGTGAGCTTGTGTATATAATAGAAATTGATCAGTGATTTGTTATTATTTGGGGAATCGAAAAAAAATTTGAACGTGTCTTAGTAAGTTTTTGTTTTGAATTTGAAGTGCGAATGGGTGCAAATACTTTACATGTATAATATTTATGATATTGAATATATGAATGTGCCTGAATTAAATGATGTATATTTGAATGTCAGATATATGTAAATTCGTCATGCGGATTGTTTTTTGTGAACTAGTTAGCATTTCTGGGGCCAGATGCTAAAAATTTGAATGTTTTCATGTTAATGCTAATTTTGCAAAACATTTCAAAATATGCAATAAATCTTTGCAATTATTTGTAAATAAAATGAAAAGGTTGATTTACTGTTACGTATGATTTGAACATCTCCGGGTACTCATGTAAAGGCTTCGCGAATGTCGCTTTTGGCAGTCTGTTTATAAACCAATTAATGCAACCCTTTAGAAAATGTGACTTCACGACTGCCAAAACTGCCATTCTTAAAGCATCTATTTAAGTACCGATGTTGATTTATAAAATTTACGTTTACGAAAACATTTCTAGCATATGGTTTCATATATGTAATTATAGACGGCGAAGTTTATCTTAGGTGAATTCTAAAGTGAATTTATAAAAAACGAACAACTAAAACGTGAGTTTTGCTGAGTTTATCATGCCATCTATTTAGAATAGATCTTAAACTAGAAATAATAGACGAGGAGAGTAGTCAAAATAGCATCGGGATAAATTTTATTTAGCCTTTCTGAATTGTAGTTTTTGATTTATTACTAACTTTGCTGACATAAAAACTACTGGAAATTTAATAAAATTTAGGTCAATGCTATTTTGATTTTTTTTATCGTGCTCTCCAGTTTATGAATCGTTATTTTCTGTATTAATAATTTTCAGAAGAATCAGCTTTTAAGTATTTTAAGCCATCAGCGTAAAATTGAATTAAAATGATGCCGTGTAATTCATACATGTATAAGTTATGTTTCTGCGATGCCGATCGCCTTTAAATACTGTATCTTATATTTAATCAAAACAACCTGGTTTTTTATTTAATTGAAAATGATTTAACTTCGCAATTGAGTTGAGCCCTTGCGTTTTAATTTAACATGTAAATAATTTTAAATAAACTGCTGTTTTTGTTCCATGAAACGTCATGTTTCAAATGTACATAACCATATAATTGAGTGATTGATATTAATTGATAAATAAAATAAATTCTTTTCTATTAATAGCTTGTTGATTAATTATCATCAACACCTTATGGCATTGTGTGCGCCATTTTCGCTTGGTTTTTGAATGGTTTTAAAAGGTCTGTCATCTCTATTTCATCGAAACTTTTGATATACAATTTTTAAAAACATGTTCGAAACGTATTTTTTTTTTAAAATTTACACTGTGATGGATTTGAAAATTTCCGATGAAATCAAGGTTTAATTCCGATTTTTGTTATTGCATGCGAATAAGTACATATTTTTTGTACACTGTATAAAGTATATATCGGTATAATTGCAAATTCTTTGGTTTGCACGTTGTCGTTCTCAAATTCTATGGTATGTTATGACCGTTTGCGGTATTAGTAGACGAATTTTCAGATTTCAGCATGCACGTCTTATTATAATGTGTCATTTTACGCATGTATTTTTGTCCAAATATATGAAGTATTCTCAAATTCATGCAACTGAAGTCCGAGAATGCCAGATGGAAAGTTTTAACAAATTCGTAGGGACTTGCCATAACATCGAAAACGTTTTGGAAAATAGTCTACATATGTATGAACATTTTTATGAAACTCTTGATTTTCAGTCATTTTTCCTGAAATTGCATTCTATAGGGCTAAACAAAAAACGTAAACCTGTCCCGCGAGTACGTCTATTAATATGTTTAAAACTGCTTGTTGCGCCCTATCCTCTCCTATACAGTATACTCTTTGTTTTGTCCAAAGTATTCAGTTTGCTAGTCATGTTAAAGGGCATATGTAGGGAATGTGCATGTGGTAAATATGACTCAGCTAAATTACATCAGTGGCTCGCACTTAAGTACGCTTACGAAAACCTATATATAGTTTTGGGTCATTAATAACTATTAAGGTGGTAAACACTCCTCCCAGAACATGTAACTGTCTTATTTAACAGATAGTAATTGATCAAGCTGTTATAGATATACGCCACGTCTTGAAGTAGGCGGACATTTCACTACCTTTGTTTCCTCCATAAAAAACTATGCAGTATATACATGTATAGTGTGGCTCTCTAGCTTTTAATGTGTTTCGTTTTTTTGCTTTGTTTCCAAAGTGCATGTTGCGTATCAACTTATTTTTAGGGAACAAAACATTCCAATATGCGCCTTTAATTAAGACTTCGAATCCATTCCAGGAGTAGAACAACATGTCGGTTTTGAATTTATTGGTAACATTATAGCTCTATATCGTTTATTAACTTAAAATGTGTTTGCGCAATAATGACCACAATTCGCATCCTGGTGTTAATTATGCGAAAATATAATGTTTACAGCAAGCTTTATTTAAACTTCGGTTCAATATTTATAATGCCATGATATACAGTATATTGAAATTGGGTAAAATCCTATATGACTCAATGTTTTCCAAACTTTCATCTACGGCTACATTCAAATGATGCGCCATCTACAATATACTTATCGCTGGTATTGAATATATGATCAATATTTATTCTTTAAATATATTTAATTAAAAGAGTGCTTTGTTTAAGACTGGTAAATACAAATGTTTAATCCAAACTATTACAGCATCCACCAGTTAAATTTCATAAGTGTTTTAATAGTGTTTGTTTAAAATGTTTACACAGGTAATACTAATTGTATTTTAAACAGATTCACTGTTGATCAAGTGCTTATGTTCAAGACATATTTAACGCTCATCATTCTTTATGGTTCTCCATATAGATACAAGGAAAATATTTTATTTGGATTACTTAATTCTGAACTGTTCAGTTTTCATGGGCAAGTAAAGTGCTTAATTGACTTGAATATGTGCATGGGTGTGCTGCGTAACCACCAAAGATGGCCGGTATAATCCAGAACAGCATTGTCAAAATAGAATTATTATTTACCAAAATAGCCATAGGTAAGCTTTTGAAAATGCATGATTTATAGATAATTACTCGAAAAGGCTTAGTGTAGTAGAAGCAACCAATAATTTGAAGGAATTCACCCATGCAGCTCACCACCCTACATTTTGTTGTTGCCCAGAATGGCTTTTAAAGAACAAACGTCAAACCCATATCCATAACATGAAAAAAAAGGATTAACCTTTAGATTTTCTGAAAAGCTCTTCTAAATGCATGCTTGATAAGTACAGTTTTACAAACACAGATGGACCCTTTCGTGGACGTCAAAATGTATTGTTTTGAATCGCATGTGATCCGTGCGCTCCATCATTACTGTTTTCTTGGTATATATAGTATATACTGTATTATGCACTATCATGTTTCTACACGATGACCAATGAACAATTGGACATTATTTGACAACTTGTTTTCGTGGCCATTCGATGCACTCTTAAAGCACAAAACCATAAATTCGAGAAAACTATATATGCACTTCTGAATATTCATGCATCTCGTATTCTTATTGCAAATGAAAAGTAATACATGTACTGTATATTGTTACATTAATTTCAGCGCAGTTATAGTTAAAATACTGTATGGCTAGTACCACCATGTATGGATGGCCCATACGTCACATTTTAACAATTGTCGGACTTTGGGTTCCAGCAATAATGATACCACGAATTTTTATTTTTCATTGCATAAACAATTTTTTTTCATGAAAATATATTTTAATAGATTTTTGCAATTGTTTTTAATATTTTAGGTACAATATGTGAATATTTTTTAATGAAAGTAACTTAGAACATATCTGAAAATTCTATACGTCTTTTTCTTTATTCGGAAAATAATGGAAAGTTTATTTTCTTATTTTCAAGAATTATTGCATGAATTCGCGTTTTATTTAATGAGACGCCATCTTTTTTATTTAACGAATCATCATCATAAACCATGGGCTCTACGCCCGTTGGTGTCTTTTAAAAATAGTAGTCATAAATAGATACAAAAGCATCAACAAGCAAATTAACTCGATGTTTCAAATATATTTTGCAAAGATTCGTTAACACATATAGGGGCTTTCAAAAATTGACCTTTAAATTCGATCATCAATGATGTACGAATAAAGCGAATGCTTTTGCGAGTTTAAGGGCATGTTGTATAAAGGATTTTTTAAGGTACTAACATTTCCATCATTTTCACAAATGTGCAATTAATTTGGGATATTCCTTATAATTGCAATAAACTGTTGAATGTAAAATCTACATGTACATGTAGATGAACAAAGCAGCACAACTTTGTACAATAATTATTAGCTTAATTTTGCACGATTTCTGTTCATTATATTTGATTCAGAAGTGCTTTAGACCCCATAGCTAGTACAATTAACTATAAGTTTGGGATATTTGGATTAGTAAAATATTTATGATAATACATAACTACTGGCAGAGCTATAATCTTAGAATTATAACATATATTTTCTTCTGGTATATGCTTCATGAACGATTCGATCGCAGCATGATCTTCAAGATTGTCATCTTGAAATTTGAAAAGTTGGTATTTTGAAATACCAACTATACCAAACGCGAAAAAGGCATTGCAAGTTTGAGTATTTTTAGAAAAGGAATTTATTCGTGATACGTGAAGAAATAATTTTCTTTATTTGATCTTAGACAAAAAGCGTTGAAAATTTATTGCAAGCCAAGTTTCGGAGTTGAATTTAAAAAAAATTAATAAAGGCAAATGGTGTTGAAAATTATTTTCATCAATTTGGATTTACCCATTATGAAAACGCTGCATAAAATACGATATCTGAGAATATTTCCAAGGGCGTTTTTTAATGTTGTTGATTAGGGTCGGGTTATAAATTATCACGGTATTAAAACTATAAGCTTGCCATTTAGGGGGAAGGAGGAGTTGCTGCGAGCATGCATGTTCTTGTGGCCTGTCTATTGACCCCATGTCCATCAATGTAACATATACTCACCCACGCCTCCTTGTAATTACTTACCTGAGTGACCTAAACAGATACCATGACGCCACGATGTTCAAATTGCTCGCCAATTTTAACTTGACACAACAAGGTTATGGTTGGCTGCTGGGAAAACTTCTTTTAGTGAGACCACAAAAAGCACACGAAAAAAAACCCCTATAAAATGCCATACTTCAATAATAACTTTGTGTATTAAAAGGCATTGATTCCAGGCATTTTTATTTTTGAAAAATCATCCTTTGATCATTAATTTTAATAGACGATTCATGACACCGAGGTTTTTCCAAGCTCAGGATAACTTGTTTCGTGACAAATAGATAACTTTTAAAATTTGTTTACATTTATTTGAATTTATTGATTGTTTTCCAATTCTTCTGTGCTTGTCCAATTAATTGTATACGTTGATCTTGAGATTGATCTTCGGTACATGAGGTCGACCATAAATTACGTCATCGCATTTTTTAAAAAAAACATAACTGCTTCGCTCCGGTCTATAGGTCTTAGGTAGATGACCACATTGCCGTAAAATGTGGAATGACCATAGGAATAGCACGATAAATTTGCAAAAATTTCATGTTTATCAGTTTATGAGAAAAACAAACGCTGTCGATTGATGCAAACGCATGGTGATTTTTTTTAAACATGTGGTTTAATACCCGATCTATAGATATGTACCGAATTTTATGGACTGCGTTAATAAGCTCCAAACATATCTGATCTCTAAAACGATAGCATATCGAGGTTATAGCTACCCAGAGTAGGAAACATGTCGTGGTGTTTTTGTTGTATATACCAGGGCCATTAGAAAGCCCTAGGTGGTCCAACAAGGCGGCTTAACCATCCACCGAAAAATTACCTCAGTTTTTATTGAGAGAGGATCACCGTGGAAGTCCGAGAGGACATTTTCCTACACATCAGATATGAAATTTAAGTACATTCAACAAGTTCACCGTTGTTGCAGATCAATCCTCTACCCCATTGTTATCCAACTTGATGGCTGGACCACTCGCGTCGTCCAGATGCATGAATTGATTGTGAATTATGGTCTACGGCAGGGACTTCCTTTATTATACGTATAAATTATGCTGATGGGATTCATGACCCTGCGCTGGTTGTTGGCTGGAAATCAGCCACCAGAAAATGGGAAAGTCATTGAGAATGGAAAGGATGTTCGTTTCCTGCCAACTAAATAGCATACAGCGGTGACGTCACCAGTACTACATGTCCCAATAGATAACTTGCATGTGACATCACGCAGCTCGTGGGCTTGGCTAATGTGACTTTATTTACATTGTGGGCGTGTTGTGGGGTACATGAATCTTGAGAATCGTGGCGCTAATAAGGAGCATCATTCTAAAAACTAAGAAAATACCCCATAAGATACTATCATTTACCCATGATGAATAGATTTTTTATCCGAAAATACATGTAAATATTTTGATGCTGCTTTGCCGCTGCAAATCAAAAATTGCGGTAATTTTCTCTCGTTTATTTCTAAATAAAAAATAAAAGAATAATGCAAAATTATATATGTAACGAATGCGCCTGCCGCCTGCACGGCAATTTATCTGTAGCAAAGGCAATCATTTTTGTAACTGTATAGCCTACCTTAACACCTTATGCTAGTATACCTTAAAGGACCCCACTTTGTCTGATCTGGGAGGGTCAAGACCGCGTCATCTGCTTGTCGTCTGCTCGTGAAAGTTATCTATACATGTATGAGTTATATTTGCATAAACATTAGTTGCAACCATTTTCAATTTTAGGTAGCTCAGTGCACGTATGCCATGAGACATGCAAGAAATGTGCTTATTATAGGAAATTGAGGACCGTAGCAATTAACGGTAATTTAACAAAAGTACTTGCTAACTTCCATAGGTTAATTGCCAAACAGCAATTATTGGCTGCATGCAAACTTTACTTTGGTAAATGGCATAGGCTAATATACGAAAATGAGTTGCGTACCTCGGAATCCAGTTCGAAAACATGCGCTGGAATGAGGTTAAGTCGATGTTGAGGTCAGAAGAATTTTGATAGAGATCTTAAAAATCGAGCACACACGATGTAATCTTAATAGAAATAGTGCCCTCCTGCACAATGAACAAAATGGCGTCTGGCTTGTTTGTGGAGTAAATGAATTGTAGCAAATTTCGGCGGGCATTTTGGAAGAAATTCACTGCCATCCCCCGCGCTACTTAATTAAGACCAACAATGGACCGAAATGATGTACGCTCGTACGTCTAGCGGTAGTACTTATTTCTAATTAAGCGTAATTGTAATTATGACGTTTATTTGTGAGTAGGACTGAGCCAACGCTAAGTTGGCCTCAATCCATGAATGCACGAGTCGACAGGGGGGCCTAATTCGAAGATCACGGTTTCGGATAAATGGAGGAATGAAATATGAATTGGCATTATTTTTTTCCAATCCCCACGCCTTCCGTGAATTGAATTTTCCGTAATCTTTACGCTTTTTCATTGTTTTCTTTCAAAAATTAGGCCGGCTACTATTAAGAACCTAACTAACCAACCTACTTTAAAAGCTTACCGCAAGGTTTCAGGAACATTGGCTAATTTTGGGAATAAGAAAACGCTACCTACACATAAAAACGTTTTTAGGAATCCTTATAGGTATCCTCGTTTTTTTGTAAACTTTAGAAAAAAGCATTTTTAGGAACATAAAAGGTAACTTTAGCTTGTTTTGTGTGCAATGGAAAAAATACACGAGAGAACAACCTGTAACTATGATGTTAGACATATAGAGATGGATGATTTTGTGTTATCGCAGGGTTTGGTTTCTGATAATGCTGAAATATGTTGCACTCCCGCGTCAGAAGTGACACAACTCAAAAAATTTCCGTTGGAGATAAAGCGAATTTTAGCGCATTGTAATGCATCAAAAAATTAAGTGACAATACTGTCATATCCTCATTTTACTTGACTTAATCCGGTGTTAAACCAGGAATTGAAGTTTTAGCTGCGAGTTGTGTCACTCCTGAAGCGGGGTTGCGTTATATTGAAGTCAGATTAGCAAGATATTGTCTGTTGAAACAATTGGAATACTCAGACAGAAGCTTTACGAATGTCACTTTTGCCAATCGTGAAGTCACTTGTGCAAAATCGACACGCTAATTTATGTAAAAAGTTCACTTAAGCTATCCCTTTTTCACCACCAATTAATTCATTCATTTTGCACACGTGACATCACGACTGCCAAAAGGAGACAATCGTAGTGCTTCTGTTCGAGTAATCCTATTACATGTCTTATAGTTTAATAATGTACATGTACAGTAAAACCTGTTAAGAGTATAACCACCAAAAAAATGCTATGTTGGTCACTGTACACTGGTGGTAACTATACAAAGAATGCGTGAATTACATTATAATGAACATGTACACTGTACATGTAGGCTGTAATAAATAAAATGTAGTAAAAAACCACAAAACCACAAAAGTACAGAATCATCATGTCCATGGGTTAAAGAAAGATGTAATGTGACTCACTATAGTTATTAGAAAGAGAATTTTTATGCAGAAAATGTACACTAGAAAAAACAATACACTAAAAAGTGGTCACCATTCAAAGGTGGTCACTTTTCCAGGTTTTACTGTATGTCTGTTTCTATAGTTTTATTTATTTCCAAAATATGCCGTGGAATAATTTTATCCCTATTGTTCAATAAACAATTATTTTAAATAAATTTTAAAAATGCCTCTAAAGGTACATTTTGCAATAAACTGTAATGAATTTACAGTTACCTTGTATTACTAGCTATTATAGCATTTAAATAGCATTTCTTGGCAAATTCGGAAGCAAGTTTTGTGGAATTTTCCATTTTTGAGGATAGATATTTTTAAGAAATTTCTTAGCATGCATGTATAAGTATTGCGTTATTTCCAGATATTCATGAATTAGCAATGGACTTACTTCCTTGAGTTTGATTTCTAAAAAAAATGACACATAAGGGTTTAGATAAAATTTATTCCATCAACTAATCTATTTTTATGTTAAAGTTGAATAATTCTGAGTTTTCTTTGATCCTAAAAAATGTAAAAATATGACTGTATCGCGAGAAACACGATCTACATGTATATATGCACAGTTCATTATTATTTACCCTGAAATGGCACAGGAAGGTTATTCAACAGAAAAGCATCCTCTAATGTTATTATGCGAAGAGCAAGCTTTACGATAATAGATTTACTTTTTTTTTTACAAAAAAAAACTATTTCAATTACATTCTTTCTATGCAGTTCCTGGAACTCTCTGAATACATTCTTCCTTATTACACGCCAAATGACATAAGGCATTTGCCGGAATACAATGTAGATCACATAATAATTATAAGAATGAAAAGTTCGGACTTTATATTTTTTATGTTTTAGATGTTCAAACAGCTCGTAACCGGCCTATACTTTTTAACGTGTCTTCTCCCTAAAGCTGGCCATGGTACACGAAGCAAATTATATCTTGCAACTTCTCTCCAAATGTATCATTGCCCCGTGTGTTGGTAAAAATCTCCTCCGAAAACAAATTGCAAGATGTATCTCCGGAATAGAAAGCGATCCTATTCTGAGCAACAAATTTACGGAGAGAAACTGACGTCATGAGGGTTATAGCACAGTATACGAAATATAAGTAGGTGCACTCCAATGGACGTTTTGGCTCCGAAAAGCACCGCAGCGCGCCATGTGT